>JBBYHO010269769.1:0-31880 GCA_038382025.1 Adansonia gregorii | reverse complement strand
TAAACACAAGCTAATTAAGCTTAAGTTTTAGTTATATCAAAACTGAGATTAATTCAAAGCTAATATAGCTAACAGTTCCATATGAAAAACTTCATATTCTACCTTTTTTATAATTAAATATTGTCTTTTAATTTGGATAAACACGGATTCAAGTAATAATCTCCTTTCTTTTAATGATTGGGCAGGCTAAATTCATTCTCCTCATTGTGATAAATGAGTTGATGCTTTGGTTTCATAGGAAAAACTTTCTTTCTCACCTTTTTTAAGAATCAACGTTCATCCATCGATTGGGATAAACATGGATTCACGTAATAATATCCTTTGTTTTCTTAATTATGAACCAAAAACACAATCTCTTCATTGGGATAAATGATATTAATGCTTTGTTTCATAAGAAAAACTTCTTTCTCTACCATTTTTAGAATAAAGTTTGACTTTTATTTGGGATAAACACAGATTCACATAATAATCTCCTTTCTTTTAATGATTAGGCACCATAAATTCATTCTTCATTGGGATAAATGAATTTTCATTGGGATAAAGGAATTGATGCTTTGGTTTTATAAGAAAAACTTCACTTCTCTCCACTTTTTAAAATCAAAGTTCATCAATCAATTAGTATGAACACAAATTCACATAATAATCTCCTTTGTTTTTATGATTAGAAACCATAAACACATTCTCCTCACTGGGGTAAGTGATATTGATGCGTTGGTTCCATAAGAACAACTTCTCTTTCTACCAATTTTAGAATTAAAGTTCATCTTTTTATTGGGATAAACATGGATTCATATAATAATATTCTTTCTTTTAATGATTGGGCACCATAAATTCATTCTCCTCATCAGGATAAATGAATTGATGCTTTGGTTTCATAAGAAAAACTTCACAGCCCACCATTTTTTAGAATCAAAGTTCATCTATCAATTGGGATAAACATAGATTCACATAATAATCTCCTTTATTTTCGTGATCCAAAACTATAAACACATTCTCCTCATTGGGATAAATGATATTGGTGCTTTGGTTTCATAACAAAAACTTCTCTTTCTGCTAGTTCTAGAAATAATTATCGCATTTTAATCGGGATAAACATGGATTCAGATAATAATCTCCTTTCTTTTAAAGATTGGGCACCATAAATTCATTCTCCTCATTAGGATAAATGAATTGATGCTTTGGTTTCATAAGAACAACTTCACCTCCCACCATTTTTTAGAATCAAAGTGCATTTGTCAGTTGGGATAAACATGGATTCCCGTAATAATCTCTTTTATTTTCGTGATTAGGAACCACCAACAAATTCTCCTCACTAGGATAAATGATTGATCTTTGGTTTCATAAGAAAAAACTTATCTTTCTACCATTTTTAGAAATAAAGTTCTTCTTTCAATCAGGATAAACAAGGGTTCACGTAATAATCTCCTTTCTTTTAAGGATTAGGCACTACAAATGTATTCTTTTCATTGAGATAAATGAATTGATGCTTTGGTTTCATAAGAATTTCTCTTTCTACTACTTTTTAAAATTAAAGTTTTTCTTTTAATTGGGGTTAACCCAGATTCACATAACAATATCTTTTCTTTTGCTGATTGGGCACCCCAAATTCATTCTCCTCATTGGGAGAAATGAATTGATCTTTAATTTCAAAAGAAAAACATCTTTTTATTCCATTTTTAGAATTAAAGATTGTCTTTCAATTTGGATAAACACGGATTCACACAATAATCTTCTCTCCTTTAATGATTGGCCACCATAAATTCATTCTCCTCATTAGGATAAATAAATTGATGCTTTGGTTTCATAAGAAAAACTTCACCACCTACCATTCTTTAGAATCAAAGTTCATCTATCAATTGGGATAAACATAGAATTACATACCCCTTTGTTTTCATGATCAAAAACTATAAACACATTATCCTCGTTGGGATAAATGATATTGGTGCTTTGGTTTCATAAGAAAAACTTCTCTTTCTGCCATTTCTAGAAATAATGATCGCATTTTAATCAGGATAAACATGGATTCAGATAATAATTTCTTTTCTTTTAATGATTGGGCACCATAAATTTATCCTCCTCATTGGGATAAATGAATTGATGCTTTGGTTTAATAAGAACAACTTCACCTCCCACCATTTTTTAGAATTGAAGTTCATCCGTCATTAGGATAAACACAGATTCGCATAATAATCTCTTTTGTTTTCGTGATTAGGAACCACCAACACATTCTTCTCATTGGGATAAATGATTGATACTTTAGTTTAATAAGAAAAACTTCTCTTTCTACCATTTTTACAAATAAAGTTCTTTCAATCAGGATAAGTATGGATTCACATAATAATCTCCTTTCTTTTAAGGATTAGGCACTACAAATTTATTCTTCTCATTCGGATAAATGAATTGATGCTTTGGTTTCATAAGAATTTCTCTTTCTACTACTTTTTAAAATTAAAGTTTCTCTTTTAATTAGGATAAACCCAGATTCACATAATAATATCTTTTCTTTTACTAATTGGGCACCCCAAATTCATTCCCCTCATTGGGATAAATGAATTGATCATTCAATTTCAAAAGAAAAATATTTTTTTCTTTCATTTTTAGAATTAAAAATTGTCTTTCAATTTAGATAAACACGGATTCACTTAGCAATCTCATTTCTTTTAATGATTATGCACCCTAAATTCATTTTCCTCATTGGGATAAATGATATTGATGCTTTGGTTTCATAAGATAACCTTTTCTTTCGGCTATTTTTAGCAGTAAAGTTCATCTTTCAATTGGATAAAATTGGATTCACATAATAATCTCTTTTTTTTTAGGATTAGGCACCACAAATTCATTCTCCTCATTGGGATAAACGAATAGATGCTTTGATTTCATAATAACAACTTCTCTTTTTATCATTTTTTAAAGTTAAAGTTTGTTTTTTAATTGGGATAAACCCAGATTCACTTAATAACCTCATTTCTTTTAATGATTGGGCACCCCAAATTCTTTCTCCTTATAGGGATAAATGAATTGATGCTTTTGTTTCAAAAGAAAAAATTCTGTTTCTACCATTTTTAGAATTAAAGATTGTCTTTTATTTTCGATAAATATGGATTCACATAATAATCTCTTTTCTTTTAATGATTGGGCACCCTAAATTCATTCTCCTCACTAGGATAAAAGAATTGATTCTCTGGCTCCATAAGAAAAAAACTTTACTTCCCACCATTTTTTAGAATCAAAGTTCATCTATCAATTAGGATAAACAAGGATTCACATAATAATCTCCCTTGTTTTCATGATTAGGAACCATAAACACATTCTTCTTGTTGGGATAAATGATATTGATAGTTTGGTTTTATAAGAAAAACTTCTCTTTCTACCTTTTTTAGAATTAAAGATTGTCTTTCAATTTGGACAAACATGGATTCACATATCTCTTTTCTTTTAATGACTGGGCACCTTAAATTTATTCTCCTCATTGGGATAAATGAATTGA
Source organism: Adansonia gregorii (assembly GCA_038382025.1). Classification (NCBI taxonomy): domain Eukaryota; kingdom Viridiplantae; phylum Streptophyta; class Magnoliopsida; order Malvales; family Malvaceae; genus Adansonia; species Adansonia gregorii. The sequence continues at coordinate 28,393 of JBBYHO010269769.1, read as the reverse complement.
TTCTTTGGTTTCACAAGAAAAACTTTACTTCCCACTATTTTTTAGAACCAAAGTTCATCTACCAATTGGGATAAATATGGATTCGCATAATATTCTTCTTTATTTTCTGGATTAGGAACCATAAATATGTTCTCCTCATTAGGAGAAATGATATAGAGGCTATGGTTTCATAAGAAAAACTTCACTTTCTACCATTTTTTGAATTAAAGTTTGACTTTTAATTGGAATAAACGCAGATTCACATAATAATCTCCTTTCTCTTAATGATTGGGTGCCCCAAATTCATTCTCCTATTTGGAATAAAGGAATTGATGCTTTGGTTTCATAAGAAAAACTTCTCTTTCTACCATTTTTAAAATTGAAGTTCATCTTTCAGTTGGGATAAATACGGATTTATATAATAATCACCTTTCTTTTAATGATTAGGCACCATAAATTCATTCCCCTTACTAGGATAAATCAATTGATGCTTTGGTTTCATAAGAAAAACTTTACTTCCTACCATTTTTAGAATCAAAGTTCGTCTATCAATTGGGATAAACACGGATTCATGCAATAATCTCCTTTGTTTTCATGATTAGGAACTATAAACACATTCTCTTTGTTGGGATAAATGATATTGATGCTTCGGTTTCAAAAGAAGAACTTCTCTTCCTACCAATTTTAGAATTAAAGTTCATCTTTCAAACGGGATAAACATGTATTCATATATTAATGTCATTTTTTTCAATGATTAGGCACCAAAAATTCATTCTCCTCATTGAGATAAATGAATTAGTGCTTTGGATTCATAAGAACAACTTCACTTCCTACCTTTTTTAAGAATCAATGCTCATCTATCATTAGGGATAAACACGGACTCATGTAACAATCTCTTTCATTTTCATGATTAGGAACTATAAATGCGTTCTCCTCATTAGGATAATTAATATTGATGCTCTGGTTTCATAAGAAAAAGATCTCTTTATATCATTTTTAGAATTAAAGTTTGTCTTTTAATTGGGATAAACACAGATTCATATAATAATCTCCTTTATTTTAATGATTGGGCACCATAAATTCATTCCCCTCATTGGGATAAGTGAATTAATGCTTTCATTTCATAAGAAAAACTTTACATCCCACCACTTTTTAGAATCAAAGTTCATCTATCAATTGGGGATAAACACAGATTCACATAATAATATCCTTTGTTTTCATGTTTAGGAGCCATAAACACATTTTCCTCATTGGGATAAATGATATTGATGCTTTGGTTTCATAAGAAAAACTTCTATTTCTACCATTATTAAAGACAAAGTTCATCTTTCAATCAGGATAAACTCGAATTCACATAATAATCTTCTTTCTTTTAAGGATTGGGCACCGCAAATTGATTCTCCTCATTAGGATAAATGAATTGATGCTTGGTTTCATAAAAACAACTTCTCTTTCTACCATTTTTTAAAATTAGAGTTTGTCTTTTAATTGGGATAAAATCGGATTCATATAATAATCTCCTTTCCTTTAATGATTGGGTGCCCAAATTCATTCTTCTCATTGGGATAAATGAATTGATGCTTTAGCTTTAAAAGAAAAACTTCTCTTTCTACCATTTTTTGAATTAAATATTGTCTTTCAATTTGGTTAAATGCAGATTCACATAACAATCTCCTTTCTTTTAATGATTAGGCATGCCAAATTTAACCTCCTTATTGGGACACATGAACTTACTCTTTGGTTTCATAAAAAAAACTGTACTTTCCACCATTTTTTAGAATAAAAGTTCATCTATTAATTGGGATAAACATGGATTCACATAATAATGTCGTTTGTTTTCATGATTAGCAACCATAAACACATTCTTCTTATTGGGAAAAATGATATTGAAAGTTTGGTTTCATAAGATGAACTTCTCTTTCTATCATTTTTAGAATTGAAGCTCATCTTTCAATCGAGATGAACATGGATTCACACAATAATCACTTTTTTTTTAATGATTGGGCACCCAAAATTCATTCTCCTTATTAGGATAACTAAATTGATGCTTTGGTTTTATGAGAAAACTTCACTTCCCGCCCTTTTTTAGAGTCAAAGTTTGTCTGTCAATGGAGATAAGCATGGATTCATGTAACAATCTCATTTTTTCATCATTGGGCACCATAAATACATTCTCCTCATTAGGCTAAATGATATTGATACTTTGGTTTTGTAAGAAAAACTTCTCTTTTTGCCATTTTTATAATTAATGTTCGTCTACCGAATTGGACAAACACAAATTCACACAATAATCTACTTTCTTTTCATGATTGCACACCATAAACACCTTCTCTTCATTGGGATAAGTGATGTTGAAGCTTTCATTTCATAAAAAAAACTTCTTTTTCTACCATTTTTGGAATTAAAGTTCATCTTTCAATCGGGATAAATACGATTCACATAATGATCTCCTTTCTTTTAAGGATTAGGCTCTATAAATTCATTCTCCTTACTGGGATAAATGAATTGATGCTTTGGTTACGTAAGAACAACTTTTCATTCTACCATTTTTTTAAATTTAAAGTTCATCTTTCAATTAGGATAAACATAGATTCATATAATAATCTCCTTTCTTTTAATAATTGGTCCCCACAAATTCATTCTCCTCATTGGGATAAACGAATTGATGCTTTGGTTTCATAAGAAAAACTTCTTTTTCTACTATTTTTAGAAGTAAAGATTGTCTTTCAATTTGGATAAATATGGATCCATATAATAATCTCCATTCCATTAATGATTGGGCACCCCAAATTCATTCTCCTCATTAGGATACATGAATTGATGCTTTGGTTTCATAAGAAAAAATCACTTCTCGCTATTCTCTAGAATCAAAGTTTGTCTATCAATTGGGATAAACACAGATTCACGTAACAATCTCTTTGTTTTCATGATTAGGAACCATAAACATATTTTCCTCATTGGTATAAATGGTATTGATGCTTTGGTTTTGTAGGAAAAACTTCTCTTTCTACTAATTTTAGTATTAAAGTTCATATTTCAATCAAGATAAACACTGATTCACATGATAGTCTCTTTTCTTTAAGGATTGGGCACCACAAATTCATTTTCCTCATTGGGATAAATGAATTGATGTTTTCATTTCATAAGAAGAACTTCTCCTGCTACCATTTTTAGAATTAAAGTTCATCTTTCAATTGGGATAAACACAGATTCACATATTAATCTCATCTTTTTTAATGACCCGACATCACAAATTCATTCCGCTCATTGGGACAAATGAATTGATGCTTTGGTTTCATAAGAAAAACTTCACTTCGCACCATCTTTTAGAGTCAACGTTCGTTTGTCAATTGGATAAATATGGATTCACATAATAATTCCCTTTTTTTTCATGATTGGGCATCATAATACATTCTCCGCATTGGGATAAATGATATTGATGCTTTGGTTTCATAAGAAAAACTTCTCTTTCTACCATTTTAGAATTAATGTTTGTCGGTCGAATTGGACAAACATGGATTCGCACAATAATCTACTTTCTTTTAATGATTGCACACCATAAACACTTTCTCCTCATTGGGTAAATAACATTGAAGCTTTCATTTCATAAGAAAAACTTCTCTTTATTCCAATTTTAGAATTGAAGTTCATCCTTCAATCGAGATAAAAACAGATTTACATAATAATCTCCTTTCTTTATTTTATTGGGCACCATAAATTCATTCTACTCATTAGGATAAATGAATTGATGCTTTGGTTACATAAGAACAACTTCTCTTTCTACCATTTTTTAAAATTAAAGTTCGGCTTCCAATTGAGATAAACACCGATTCATATAATAGTCTCCTTTCTTTCAATGATTGGGCCCTCACAAATTCATTCTACTCATTGCGATAAATGAATTGATGCTTTGGCTTCATAAGAAAAACTTCTCTTTCTATCATTTTTAAAGTTAAAGATTATTTTTCAACTTGGATAAACATGTATTCACATAATAATCTCCTTTTTATTAATGATTAGGCACCCTAAAAAAATTCTTTTTCTACCAATTTTAGTGTTAAAGTTCATATTTCTATCGGGACAAACACTGATTCACATGATAGTTTTCTTTTTTTTTAATCATTAGGCACCATAAATTCATTTTCCTTATTGGGTTAAATGATACTGATGCTTTGGTTTCATAAAAAGAACTTCTCTTTTTATCATTTTTAGAATTAAAGTTTAACTATCAATTAGGATAAACGCAGATTCACATAACAATCTCCTTTCTTTTAATGATTGGGTGTCATAAATTCATTCTCCTCATTAGTATAAATGAATTAAAACTTTGGTTTCATAAGAAAAACTTCACTTCCCACCATTTTTTAGAGTCAAAGTTCGTCAATCAATCGGGATGAACATGGATCCATATAATAATCTCTTTTTTTTTCATGGCTAGGCATCATAAATACATTCTCCTTGTTAGGATAAATTATATTAATGCTTTGGATTCTTAAGAAAAACTTCTCTTCTTACCATTTTTAGAATTAATGTTCGTCCGTCGAATTAGACAAACATAGATTCACATAATAATCTATTTTTTTAATGATTGCACACCATAAACACTTTTTCCTCTTTCGGATAAATGATATTGAAGCATTTGTTTTATAAGAAAAACTTCTCTTTCTACAATTTTTAAAATTAAAGTTCATCTTCTAATCTGGATAAACACGGATTCATATAATAATCTCCTTTCTTCTAATGATTGGGCACCCAAAATTCATTCTCCTTATTGGGATACTTGAATTGATGTCTTGGTTTCATAAGAGAAACTTTATTTTCCAACATTTTTTAGAATCAAAGTTTATCTATCAATTAGGATAAACATCGATTTACATAATAATCTCCTTTCTTTTAATAATTGGGTAGCCCAAATTCATTCTCCTCATTAGGATAAATGAATCGATGCTTTGGTTTCATAGGAAAAACTTTACTTCCCACCTTTTTCTAGAACCAAAGTTCATCTATCAATTGGGATAAACATGGAATCATGTAATAATATCCTTTGTTTTCTTGATTAGGAACCATAAACATATTCTCCTTATTAGGGTAAATGATATTGATGCTTTGGTTTCATAAAAGGAATTTCTCTTTCTACCATTGTTAGAATTAAATATTGTCTTTCAACTTGGATAGACATGGATTCACATAACAATCTCCTTTCTTTTAATGATTGGGTACCCCAAATTCATTCTCCTCATTAGGATACATGAATTAATGCTTTCTTTCATAAGAAAAGCTTCACTTCCTATGATTTTTTAGAATCAAAGTTTGTCTATCAATTAGGATAAACACGGATTCAAGTAATAATCTCCTTCGTTTTCATGATTAGGAACCATAAATACATTCTCCTTATTGGGATAAATAACATTAAAGCTTTGGTTTCATAAGAAAACTTCTTTTTTTAGCATTTTTAGAATTAAAGTATGCCTTTCAATGGGGATAAACAGGATTCACATAATAATCTCCTTTTTTTTAATGATTGGGCACTACAAATTCTTTCTCCTCATTGGGATAAATGAGTTGATACTTTGGATTCATAAGAAAAACTTCTCTTCTTACCAGTTTTTAGAATTAAAGATTGTCTTTGAATTTGGATAAACACGGATTCACACATTAATCTCTTTTTTTTAATGATTAGGCACAACAAATTCATTCTCCTCATTGAGATAAATGAATTGATGCTTTGAATTCATAAGAATAACTTCACTTCCTACCTTTTCTTATAACCAAAGTTCATCCATCAATTGGGATAAACACTGACTCATGCAATAATCTCCTTCATTTTCATGATTAGGAATCATAAACGCATTGTGCTCATTGGGATAAACGATATTTATGCTTTGGTTTCATAAGAAGAACATCTCTTTCTACCATTTTAGAATTAAAGTTCATCTTTCAAGTAGGATAAACATAGATTTATGTAATGATTTCCTTTCTTTTAATGATTGGGCACCATAATTCATTCCCTTCATTCAGATAAATGAATTAATTCCTTGGCTTCAAAAGAAAAACTTTACTTCCCACCACTTTTTAGAATCAAAGATGGTCTACTAGTTGGGATAAACTTAGATTCATGTAATAATCTCTTTTTTTTCATAATTGGGAACCACAAACACATTCTTCTCAATGGGATAGATGATATTTATGCTTTGGTTTCCTAAGAAACACTTCTATTTTTACCAATTTAAAATTCATTTTTCAATCAGGGTAAACACGAATTCACATAATAATCTCCTTTCTTTTAAAGGTTGGGCACCACAAATTCAATCTCCTCATTGAGATAAATGAATTGATGCTTTGGTTTCATAAGAACAAATTCTCTTTCTACCATTTTTTTAAGATTAAAGTTCCTCTTCTAATCAGGATAAATATGGATTCATATAATAATCTCATTTCTTCTAATGATTGGGCACCCCAAATTCATTCTCCTCATTGGGATACTTAAATTGATGCTTTGGTTTTGAAAGAAAAACTTAACTTTCCACCATTTTTTAGAATCAAAGCTCGTCTATTAATTAGGATAAACATGGATTTATGTAATAATCTCTTTTTTTTTAATAATTGGGCAGCCAAAATTCATTCTCCTTATTGGGATAAATGAATCGATGCTTTAGCTTCATAGGAGAAACTTTACTTCCTACCTTTTTTTAGAATTAAAGTTCATCTATCAATTGGGATAAACATGGAATGATGTAATAATATCCTTTGTTTTCTTGATTAGGAACCACAAACACATTCTCTTCATTGGGGTAAATGATACTAATGCTTTGGTTTCATAAAAAGAACTTCTCTTTCTACCATCTTTAGAATTAAAGTTTGATTTTCAATTGAGATAAATGTGGATTCACATAACAATCTCCTTTCTTTTAATGATTAGGCACCACAAATTCATTCTCCTTATTGGGATAAATGAATTGAAGCTTTGGTTTCATAGGAAAAACTTCACTTCCCACCTTTTCTTAGAGTCAAAGTTCATCTATCAATCGAGATAAATATGGATTCACATAATAATCTCCTTTTTTTTCATGATTGGGCACCATAAATACATTCTCCATATTGGGATAAACGATATTGATGCTTTGGATTCTTAAGAAAAACTTTTCTTTCTACTATTTTTAGAATTAATGTTCGTCTATCAAATTGGACAAACACAGATTCACAAAATTAACTACTTTCTTTTCATGATTGGACATCATAAACACTTTCTCCTCATTGGGATAAATGATATTGAAGCTTTTATTTCGTAAAAAAAGCTTCTCTTTCTACCTTTTTTAGAATTAAAATTTGTCTTTCAATTAGGATAAACACGGATTCACATAATAATCTCCCTTCTTTTAATGATTGGGCTCCATAAATTCATTCCCTTCATTGAGAGAAATGAATTGATGCTTTGGTTTCATAAGAGAAGCTTCTCTTTCTACCATTTTTAGAAGTAAAGCTCATCTTTTAATCCGGATAAACATGGATTCACATAATAATATCCTTTATTTTCTTGATTAGGAACCATAAAGACAATATCCTCATTGGGAAAAATGATATTAATGCTTTGGTTTCATAAGAAAAACTTCTCTTTTCATCATTTTTAGAATTAAAGTTCATCTTTCAAATTGCATAAACATGAATTCATATAATAATCTCTTTTCTTTCAATGACTGGGCACCAAAAATTCATTCCCATCATTGGGATAAATGAATTAATGCTTTGGTTCATTAGAAAAACTTTAATTCCCGCCATTCTTAGAATCAAAGTTTGTCTGTCAATTGGGAAAAACATGGATTCCTGTAATAATCTCCTTTAATTTCATGATTAGGAACCATAAACACATTCTCCTCATTGGGATAAATGATATTGATGCTTTGGTTTCATAAGAAAAACTTCTCTTTTTACCATTATTAAAAATAAAGTTCATCTTTTAATCGGAATAAACCTGGATTCACAAAATAATCTCCTTTCTTTTAAGGATTGGGCATCGCAAATTCATTCTCCATATTGGGATAAATGAATTGATGCTTTGGTTTCATAAGAGCAACTTCTCTTTCTACCAATTTCTAAAATTGAAGTTTGTTTTTTAATTAGGATAAAACTGGATTCACATAATAATCTCTTTTCTTTTAATGATTGGTTACCCTAAATTCATTCTCTTCATTAGGATAAATGAATTGATGTTTTGGATTCAAAAGAAAAACCTCTCTTTTTGCCTTTTTTAGAATAAAAAATTGTTTTTCAATTTGGATAGACACGATTCACACAATAATCTCTATTCTTTTAATGATTGGGCACCCCAAAGTCATTCTGCTCATTGGGATAAATAAACTGATTCTTTGGTTTCCTAAGAAAAACTTTACTTCATATCCTTTTTTAGAATCAAAGTTCATCTATGAATTGGGATAAACATGGATTCGCATAATAATCTCTTTTGTTTTCATGATTAGGAACCATAAACACATTCTCCTTATTGGGAAAAATGATATCGATCCTTTGGTTTCATAAGGAAAGCTACTCTTTTTGCCATTTTTAGAAATAAAGTTCATCTTTAAATTGGGATAAACATGGATTCACTTAATAATCTTTTCTTTTAAAGATTGGGCACCATAAATTCATTATCCTCATTGGGATAAATGAATTAACGTTTTGGTTATAAAAGAAAAACTTTTTTTCTATCATTTTTAGAATTAAAGATTGTCTTTCAATTTGGATAAACATGGATTGACCTAATAATCTCATTTCTTTTAATGACCGGGCACTCTAAATTCATTCTCCTAATTGGGATAAATGAATTGGAGCTTTTGTTTCAAAAGGAAAACTTCACTTCTCACCATTTGTTAGAATCAAAGTTCATCTATCACTTGGGATAAACATAGATTCACATAATAATCTCCTTTTGTTTTTATGACTAGGAACCATAAACGCATTCCTCTTATTGGAAAAATTGATATTGATGCTTTGGTTTCATAATATAAACTTCTCTTTCTACTATTTTTAGATTTAAAGCTCGTCTTTTAATTGGGATAAACATGGATTCACATAATAATCACATTTCTTTTAATGATTGGGCACTCCAAATTCATTCTCCTCATTAAGATAAATGAATTGATGCTTTAGTTTCATAAAAAAAACTTCACTTCCCACCATTTTTAGAGTCAGAGTTCGTATGTCAATTAAGATAAACATGAATTCATATAATAATCTCCTTTTTTTTCATGACTGGGCATCATAAATATATTCTCCTTATTAGGATAAATGATATTGATGCTTTGGTTTCATAAGAAAAACTTCCCTTTCTGCCATTTTTATAATTAATGTTCATCAATCAAATTTGACAAACATGGATTAACACAATAATCTACTTTTTTTTCATGATTGCACACCATAAATAGCTTCTCCCATTAGGACAAATGATGTTGAAGCTTTCATTTCATAAGAAAAACATCTCTTTCTACCATTTTTAGAATTAAAGTTCATCTTTCAATCGGGATAAATATGGATTCACATAATGATCTTTTTTCTTTTAAGGATTGGGCACCATAAATTCATTCCCCCCATTAGGATAAATGAATTGATGCTTTGGTTACATTAGAACAACTTCTTTTTTTATCTTTTTTTTTAAAATTTAAAGTTCATCTTTGAAGTAGGATAAACATGAATTAACATAATAATCACCTTTCTTTTAATGATTGGGCCCCATAAATTCATTCTCCTCATTGGGATAAATGAATTGATGCTTTGGTTTCATAAGAAAAACTTCTCTTTCTACCATTTTTAGAATGTCTTTCAGTCAAGATAAACATGGATTTACATAATAATCTCCTTCCTTTTAATGGTTGGGCACCGCAAATTCATTCCTGTCATTGTGATAAATGAATTGATGCTTTGCTTTCATAAGAAAAACTTCACTTCTCACTATTTTTTAGAATCAAAGTTTGTCTATCAATTAGGATAAACACGGATTCATGTAATAATCTCATTTGTTTTCATGATTAGGAACCATAAACACTTTCTCCTCACTGGGACAAATAATATTGATGCTTTAAATTCGCAGGAAAAACTTTTCATTCTACCAATTTTAGTATTAAAGTTCATCTTTCAATCGGGATAAACACGGATTCACATAATAATCTGCTTTCTTTTAATAATTGGCCACCACAAATTCATTTTCCTCATTGGGATAAAGGAATTGAAGCGTTGGCTTCATAAGAAAACTTTAATTTTTTTCCATTTTTAAAATTAAAGTTTGTCTTTCAATTAGGATATACACGGATTCACAATGTCCATTCATTTAATGATTAGGCACCATAAATATGTTCTCCTCATCCGGATAAATGAATTGATGCTTTGGTATCAAAACAAAAACTTCATTTCCCACCATTTTTTAGAGTCAAAGTTTGTCTGTCAATTGGGATAAACATGGATTCACATAATAATCTCCCTTTTCTTCACGATTGGACACCATAAATGCTTTCTCCTCATTGGGATAAATGATATTGATGCTTTGGTTTCATAAGAAAAATTTCTCTTTCTACCATTTTTAGAATTAGAGTTCATCTTTCAATCGGGATAAACAAGGATTCACATAATAATCCCTTTTTTTTAATGATTGGGGACCATAAATTCACTTCCCTCATTAGAATAAATCAATTGATACTTTGCTTACATAAGAACTTCTCTTCCAACCATTTTTTTTTAAAATTAAAGTTTGTCTTTCAGTTGGGATAAACATAGATTCACATAATAATCTCATATTTTTTATTGGTTGGGCCCCATAAATTCATTCTCCTCATTGGGATAAATGAATTGATGCTTTGGTTTCATAAGAAAAACTTCTCTTTCTACCATTTTTAGAATTAAAGATTGTCTTTCAATTTGGATAAACATGGATTCACATAATAATCTCTTTTCTTTTAATGATTGGGCACCCTCATTCTACTCATTAGGATAAATGAATTGATGCTTTGGCTTCATCAGAAAAACTTCACTTCGCACCATTTTTTAGAATCAAAGTCTGTCTATCAATTGCGATAAACATGGATTCACATAATAATCTCCTTTGTTTTCATGATTAGGAACCATAAACACATTCTTCTCATTGGGATAAATGATATTGATGATTTAGTTTCGTCGAAAAAACTTCTTTTTCCACTAATTTTAGTATTAAAGTTTATCTTTCAATCAGGATAAACATAGATTCACATGATAATCTCCTTTCTTTTAATAATTGGGCACCACAAATTCATTTTTCTTATTGGGATAAAGGAATTGAAGCTTTGGCTTCATAAGAAAAACTTTCTTTTACCATTTTTAGAATAAAGTTTGTCTTTCAATTAGGATGTACATGAATTCACATAATAATGTCCTTTCTTTTAATGATTAGGCACCACAAATTCAATCTCCTCATCAGGATAAATGAATTGATGGTTTGGTTTCAAAACAAAAACTTCATTTCCCACCACTTTTTAGAGTCAAAGTTCGTCTGTCAATTAGGATAAACATGGATTCGCATAATAATCTTCCTTTTCTTCACGATTGGGCACCATAAATACATTCTCCTCATTGGGATAAATGGTATTAACACTTTGGTTTCATAAGAAAATTTTCTCTTTCCACCATTTTTAGAATTAAAGTTCATCTTTCAATCCACGATAAACATGGATTTACATAATAATCCCCTTTCTTTTAATAATTGGGCACCACAAATTCATTCCCTTCATTGGAATAAATGAATTAATACATTGGTTACATAAGAACTTCTCTTTCAACCATTTTTTTTAAATTAATGTTCATCTTTCGATTGGGATAAACACAGATTCACATAATAATTTTTTTCTTTTAATGATTGGCCCCACAAATTCATTCTCCTCATTAGGATAAATGAATTGATGCTTTGGTTCCATAAGAAAAACTTTTCTTTATACCATTTTTAGAATTAAAGATTGTCCTTCAATTTCGATAAACATGGATTCATAAAATAATCTCCTTTTCTTTTAATGCTTGGGCACCCCAAATTCATTCTCCTCATTAGGATACATGAATTGATGCTTTGGTTTCATCAGAAAAACTTCACTTCCCACCATTTTTTAGAATCAATGTCCGTCTGTCAATTGCGATAAACCCGGATTTACATAATAATCTCCTTTGTTTTCATGATTAGGAACCATAAACACATTCTCCTTATTGGGATAAATGATATTGATGATTTGGTTTTGTAGGAAAAACTTCTCTTTCTACCAATTTTAGTATTAAAATTCATCTTTGAATCAGGATAAGGAATCACATTATAATCTCCTTTCTTTTAATGATTGGGCACCACAAATTCATTTTTTCATTGAGATAAAAGAATTAATGCCTTGACTTTAAAACAAAAACTTCTCTTTCTACCATTTTTAGAATTAAAGTTCATCTTTCAATTGGGATAAACATGGATTCACATAATAATCTCATTTCTTTTAATGATTGGGCACCATAAATAAATTCTCCTTGGGATAAAAAGATTGATGCTTTGGTTTCAGAAGAAAACTTTACTTCCCACCATTTTTTAAAATCAAAGTTCGTCTATCAATTAGGATAAACACGGATTCAAGTAACAATCTTCTTTGTTTTCTTGATTATGAACCATAAGCACATTCTCCTCATTGGGATAATTGATATTGATGCTTTGGTTTCATAAGAAGAACTTCGCTTTCTACAAATTTAGAATTAAAGTTCATCTTTCAATCGAGATAAATACGGATTCACATAATAATGTCTTTTCTTCTAATGATTGGGCGCCACAAATTCATTCTCCTCATTGGGATAAGTGAATTGATGCTTTGGTTTCACAAGAAAAATTTCTCTTTCTACCACTTTTAGAATTAAAGTTTGTCTTTCAATTGTGATAAACATGGATTTACATAATAATCTCCTTTCTTTTAATCATTGGGCACTACAAATTGATTCTCCTCATTGGGATAAATGAATTGATAGTTTGGTTTAATGAGAAAAACTTCACTTCCCACCATTTTCTAGAATTAAAGTTCATCTACCGGCTGGAATAAACACAGATTCACGTAATAATCTCTCTTGTTTTCATGATTAGAAACCATAAACACATTCTCCTTATTGGGATAAATGATATTGATGATTTACTTTCTTAGGAAAATTTCTCTTTCTACCAATTTTAGTATTAAAGTTCATCTTTCAATCAGGATAAACACAGATTCACATAATGATCTCTTTTCTTTTAATGATTGGGCATCATAAATTCATTTTCCTCTTTGGGATAAAGGAATTGATGCTTTCGCTTCATAAGAAAAACTTCTCTTTCTACCATTTTTATAATTATAGTACATCTTTCAATTGGGATAAACACGGATTCACATAATAATCTTCTTTCTTTTAATGTTTGGGCACCATAAATTCATTCTCCACGTTATGATAAATAAATTGATGCTTTGGTTTCTTAAGAAAAACTTCACTTCTCACCATGTTTTAGGGTCAAAGTATGTTTGTCAATTTGGGATAAACATGGATTCACATAATAATCTCCCTTTTTTACATGATTAGGCACCATAAATACATTATTCACATTGGGATAAATGATATCGATGCTTTGGTTTCTTAAAAAAAAAATTTCTTTCTACCATTTTTAGAATTAATGTTATTCGTCGAATTGGATAAACACGGTTTCACGTAATAATCTACTTTTTCTTCATGATTACACACCATAAACACTTTCTCCTAATTGGGATAAATGATAATAAAGCTTTTGTTTCAGAAGAAAAACTTTCCTTTCTTTCATATTTAGAATTAAAGTTTATCTTTCAATTGGGACAAACATGGATTCATATAACCATCTCCATTCTTTTAATGATTGGGCATCACAAATTCATTTTCCTGATTGGGATAAATGAATTGATGCTTTGCTTTCATAAGAAAAACTTCTCTTTCTACCAATTTTAGAATTGAAGTTCTCATCCAATTAGGATAAACATGGATTCACATAATTATCTCCTTTCTTTTAATAATTGGGCAATTCATTATCCTCATTAGGATAAACGAATTAATGCTTTGGTTTAATAAGAAAAACTTTACTTTTCAATAATTTTTAGAATCAAAGTTCATCTATCAATTAGGACAAACACGGATTCATGTAATAATCTTCCTTTGTTTTCATGATTACTAACTATAAACACGCTCTCTTCTTTAAGATAAATGATACTGATGCTTTGGTTTCATAAGAAAAACTTCACTTCCCACCTTTTTTAGAACTAAAGTTCATCGATCAATTGGAATGGATTCACATAATAATCTCCTTTGTTATCATGATTGGGAACCATAAACATATTTTCCTTATTGGGATAAATGATATTGATGCTTTGGCTTCGTAGGAAAAGCTTCTCTTTCTACCAATTTTAGCATTAAACTTCACCTTTCAATTGGGATACACATGGGTCCCTATAATAATCTCATTTCTGTTAATGATTGGGCACCATAAATTCATTTTTCTTATTGGCATAAATGAATTGATGCTTTGGTTTCATAAGAAAAACTTCTATTTCTACCATTTTTAGAATTAAAATTTACCTTTCAATTGGGATAAACAAGGATTCACATAATAATTTTCTTTCTTTTAATGATTGGGCACCATAAATTCATTCTTCTCATTGAGAGAAATAAACTGATGCTTTGCTTTTATAAGAATAACTTCTCTTTCTACTATTTTTTGAAATTAAAGTTAATCTTTTAATTGGGATAGACACAGATTCACATAATAGTCTCCATTCCTATGATGACTGAGCACCACAAATTCATTCTCATCATTGGGATAGTGAATTGATGCTTTGGTTTCATAAGAAAAACTCTCTTTCTACCATTTTCAGAATTAAAGATTATCTTTCAATTTGGATAAACACAGATTCAAATAATAATCTTATTTCTTTTGTTGGTTGGGTACCCTAAATTCATTCTCCTCATTGGGATAAATGAATTGATGCTCTGGTTTCATAAGAAAAACTTCATTGCGCACTTTTTTTTAAAACCAAAGTTCATCTATCACATGGGATAAACACAGACTTATGTAATAATCTCCTTTGTTTTCATGATTAGGAACTATAAACACATACTCCTTATTGGGATAAATGATATTGATGCTTTGGTTTCATAAGAAAAACTTCTCTTTCTACCATTTTTAGAATTAAAGTTCATCTTTCAATTGGTATAAATACGAATTTATATAATAATCCCTTTTCTTTTAATCCTTGGGCACCATAAATTTATTTCACTCATTAGGATAAATGAATTAAGCTTTGGTTTCACAAGAAAAACTTCACTGCCCACAAATTTTTAGAATCAATGTTCATCTATCAATTAGGATAAACAAGGATTCACATAACAATCTCTTTTGTTTTCATGATTAGAAACCATAAACACATTTTCCTCATTGGGATAAACGATATTGATGCTTTGGTTTCATAAGAAAAACTTCTCTTCCAACCAATTTTAGAATTAAAGTTCATCTTTCAATGAGGATAAACACGGATTCACATAATAATCTCCTTTCTTTTAATAATTAGGCATCACAAATTCATTCTCCTTATTGGGATAAATGAATTAATGTTTTGGTTTCATAAGAAAAACTTCTTTTTCTACCATTTTTAGAATTAAAGTTCATCGTTCATTTGGGATAAACATGGATTTACATAATAATCTCCTTTCTTTTAATGATTGGGTGCCTCAAATCCATTCTCCTCATTGGGATAAATAAATTGATGCTTTGGTTTCATAAGAAGAACTTTACTTTCCACCACTTTTTAGAATCAAAGTTCATCTATCAATTAGGATATACACGGAGTCACATAATAATCTCCTTTTTTCATGATTAGGAACCGAAAACACATTTTCCTGTTTGGGATAAATGATAATCATGCTTTGGTTTCATAGGAAAAACTTCACTTCCTATCTTTTTTTAGAACCGAAGTTTGTCGATTAATTTGGATAAACATGAATTCACGTTATAATCTCCTTTATTATCATGGTTAGGAACTAGAAACACATTCTTCCCATTGCGATAAATGATATTGATACTTTGTTTTCGTAGGAAAAGCTTTTATTTCTACCAATTTTAGTGTTAAAGTTCAGCTTCCAATCGGGATAAACATGGATTTACATAATAATCTCCTTTCATTTAGTGATTGGGCACCACAAATTCATTTTCCTAAATGGGATTAATGAATTGATGCTTTGGTTTCATAAGAAAAACTTCTCTTTTTACCATTTTTAGACTTAAAGTTTATATTTCAATTGGAATAAATATGGATTTACATAATAATCTCCTTTCTTTTAATGATTGGGGACTACAAATTCATTCTCCTTATTAAGAGAAATGAATTGATATTTCGATTTTATTAGAACAACTTTTCTTTCTACTATTTTTTAAAATTACAGTTCATCTTTCAATAAGGATAAATACAGATTAACATAATAATCTCTTTCTTTTAATAACTGGGCGCCACAATTTTATTCTCCTCATTAGAGTAAATGAACTGATGCTTGGATTCATAAGAAAAACTTCTCTTTCTACCATTTTTAGAATTAAAGTTCGTCTATCAGTTGGTATAAATGGGGATTCAAAAAACAATCTCCTTTGTTTTAATAATTGGGCACCCTAAATTCATTTTCCTAATTAGGATAAAGGAATTGATGCTTTGGTTTCATAAGAAAAACTTAATGACCTACCACATTTTAGAATGAAAGTTCATCTATCAATTGGAATAAGCACAGATTCACATAATAATCTCCTTTGTTTTCATGATTAGGAACCATAAACACATTCTCCTTATTGGGATAAATGATATTGATGCTTTGGTTTCATAGAAAAAACTTCTCTTTCAACCAATTTTAGAATTAAAGTTCATTTTTCAATCAGGATAAATATGGATTCACATAATAATCTCTTTTCTTTTAATAATTGAGCATCATAAATTCATTCTCCTTATTAGGATAAATGAATTGATGCTTTGGTTTCATAAGAAAAACTTCACTTCCCACTATTTTTTAGAATCAAAGTTCGTCTATCAATTGAGATAAACATAGATTCACGTAATATTCTCCTTTGTTATCATGATTAGGAACCATAAACACATTCTCCATATTGGGATAAATGATATTGGTGCTTTGGTTTCATAAGAAAAACTTCTCTTTCTATCATTTTTAGAATGTCTTTCAATCAGGATAAACGTGGATTCATATAATAATCTCCATTTTTTTTAATGATTGGAAAACATAAATTAATTCTCTTCATTGGGATAAATGAATTGATGATTTGGTTTCATAAGAAAAACTTTACTTCCCACCACTTGTTAGAATCAAAGTTCGTCTATCAGTTGGGTAAACATGGATTCATGTAATAATCTTTTTTGTTTTCATGATTAGGAACCATATACACGTCCTCCTCTTTGGGATAAATAATATTAATGCTTTCGTTTCGTAGGAAAAACTTCTCTTTCTACCAATTTTAGTATTAAAGTTTATCTTTCTGTCAGGATAACCATGGATTCACACAATAATCTCATTTCTTTTAATGATTAGGCACCATAAATTCATTTTCCTCATTGGGATAAATGAATTGATGCTTTGGTTTCAAAAGAAAAACTTCTCTTTTTACCATTTTTAGAATTAAAGTTCATCTTTCAATTGGGATAAACATGGTTTCTCATAATAATCTCCTTTATTTTAATGATTGGACACTATAAATTCATTCTCCTCATTAGGATAAATGAATTGATGCTCTAATTTTCTAAGAAAAACTTCACTTCCCACCATTTTTTAGATTCAAGGTTCATGTATCAATTGGGATAAACACGGATTCATGTAACAATTGTAGACACTTTATTTTGTCCAGGCTATTTTTAGCAATCTAGAGCATGGACGTGAGAGGTAGCGATGTTGTCGCCTGGCGAAAAAGTATTTTGAGGAGGTCAAGAAGGCCTAGGGATCATATCAAAAGTAAATGCAAAGATGTGGCATCACATGACATAGTCCAAGGTATTCAGGGACAAAAGATATGAGAAAATTCATAATTTTACTTGAATGTATCGATACATGGTTCTTATGTATCGATACAAAGCTCCAACACACCAAAAATTTGAAATGTCCTCATTTTGTATCGATACAACATGTAGATGTATTGATACATAAGCCTTTGTATCGATATAGGGCCTCATGTATTGATACTAGGCCATGCCAGGACCAAAACATGCATTATGTAAAGAAATGTATCGATACATATCAACATGTATCGATACAATGGTTCATAGTATCGATATAATAAACACTGTATTTGGACCAAATGTTTCAATACATTATGCAACGTATCAATACATACAGGCCATTTTCATGGTCCGGGCATTTTTGACTCATCCACCACTGATCCAAAACTCGATTTTAACTTATTTCTTTGCATCAGGAAAGATTAAAACACATATCTTATTACAAATTTGGACTTTTGGATTAATTAAAACATTTTTTTAAGTCTAAATTAGATCAAACAGGTCAAGGTCATTTGATCCCCCTACTCCTCCTTAGTTGTTGGCTAATGTCACCATCAACCACCCTAGTTATTGGAAAATCATTTTAGCATTTAATCCAGCCACCCTATGCCCATCACATTGGCAGCAAGTTGCTCCCTACATCCACCCTATAGCCACCATGCTGACATTAGCTTGTCCCTTTTGAGAAATGGCCAAAAATGCATCCAATTTGGCTCTAAAAGGCTGGTATAAATGGACCACTTCTATCTCAACAGAAATAGGTTAGATTCCAGCTTATTTACACTTCCAAAACACATTCACACACTAAGAAAACAAGAATCCTATAGCTTTTCACCCACACCCAAAAATAGCCCTAAAACACTCACTTTCAACCTCTACACATTTTAAAAATCACCCTCATCTATACCAGAACCCAAACCTCATTGTTTCTCTCTTTTTCTTGCTTATTAACAACAAGGAAAATAGGGAAATTCAAGTCATCTTTGCTGCTCTAACTATTTGGCCAAAGTTAAAGTTTTATTAGTATAACTTCCTACTCTATCACTCACATTTTCTATTTTTCAATGCCTTTATCATTTTAGTGAGCACTCCATGTTTGCATCACCCTCTTAGGATTATCATGCATTATTGTGGCTTTTGGTTGTGCTAGTTTAGGATTTAGATGCCTTAATGCCCCTTGGATGTGCAAAATGCCTCATTTTATCCTCATTAGTTTGATGTCTCTTGCTCATGCATTTTATGCCATGTCCACGCATCTTGTTATCCTTAATCTAGGTATGAATCATTAGTCTAACACATATCAAGCACAGTTACACATTAGCTTGCATGAATCATTGTCATTTTTAGCATCCATAACATTTTCTTGTCAAAGTGCATAACATTTTTTTCTCTAGGCCATTAGTAGAATTAACCTGTTATGTGCCATCCCCTTGTATATTTGTTGTCAAAATGCATGTTTGATGGTTGATAAAAACTTATTTTCAAAACCCCCCCAAGCCAAGCATGTTAACCTCAACCAATGAATATTAGCATGGACTTAGCATTTTCCTTAGAGCTAGCAAAATATCTTGGGAAAAATTAAGTTCTCCAGGTCTGGAATCTTGGTTAAACAAGCTCAAATCTTCTAATTTTGAAATGAAAATGGTCTTACAATTATTCCCTAAATGTTTATGCCTTTTTCTTGAGTTAAAACCTTAAGTGATGCGATCAATGAGTTGTTTCATTATCCCAAACTACTCCAGGGCTGTGCAAATGAGCTTGTGATGGTCATGCCACTCTTTCCCTTAGTCATAGACATTCGAATGTCAATGACTTGAGTTTGAACCTGTAGACATAAAAAAATAAGAGATGTCCCCTGCTTTGCTTTATCCCCTACTGGCAGCACAACTATTGCAAATTAAAAAATCACCATAAAATCATAAACAATTTTTCATGAATTTTTTGATATTTTTCTATCAAAGCATGTTGAATTATCTTTAAAACTGTGTCTTACTCAGCCCTGGATCAGTCCGGATGAGAAATCTAAACTATCCAGAACCTCTAGAATTTGAAAATTATTCTAGTTGGGCCATTCAGGCCCACTAAATGATTTTTCCCAAAATTTTGAACATTTTTCCTAGAAAGTTCATGAAATTCCCTTTCTGGAATGATTTTTCAAAGTTTGACACACCTTGTTCATCGTTTATGCTCTACCAGCAGCAAAATTAATCCAAATTTGAAAATTTATTCTCTAAGAAAGTGACTTTATAGGATAGTGGGAATATTTTTAGAATGACCCTCATCGAGTCGCCTTTCTACTAGTGTCTTGTCCACCTTTTAAATCCTTCAAATCAATTTAAAATAAATTCAGGAAGCAGGACAGCACAATGCTATCCCTTGTTTTCGATCATGGTCAAAATTGAGTTATTTCCTAAATTTCATCTCGAGACATTCAAATGTCTCCATATCAATCCGATTAGACTCGAGAACATGCTTTGACCTCCCATTGGCTAATTTCAAGTCACAAACACATTTTACATCTTCACCATCCTTATTCACAATAATTTCTTTTAGCTAAAGTTGTCAAAGTGCTCACTTGTCTTCTAAATCACAAAGTTTTGTCAACTTATGTTTTCTAACCCTGACATTTTGAGGGGATACTCTAACCTTATTTGTTTCAAAATTGTCGAGATTAAAAAAAGAAACCTTCATTTGTCAAAATAATTTGTCATCCTAAAGGATACTCTAACCCCGACCTTCCTAGAAGATACTCTAACCCTACACTTCAAAATTGACAAGATTAAAAAACTTTCCTTTGTCAAAATGATTTGTCATCCATGGGGATACTCTAACCCTGACTTCTTGAGGGGATACTCCAATCTCGCTTTTCAAAATTGTCAAAATTAAAAGAAACCTCTTTTCATCAAAATTTTTGTTAACCACAGGGATACTTCAACCCCACCTTTCCGAAAGGATACGCTAACCTTGTTTTTCAAATACAATCAAATTTTTTTCTCTCTTTCTTGAACTTCTATGAAGGTATCAAAGAAACCTGTTTAATCAAGAAACCAAGATGCATCTCGAAAATTGTCGATTCGGTTATTCCTAGATAATCGATGCCAATAGCAAGATAAATTGTAATAGTACATTCTTTTTCTTTATCATTGCATTGAATGATCCATGTTATGTTACTTCATTTATTGTCTTACTAACATGATTTCTTTGTGATGATTATTTGCATTCATATTTTCAAGTTGTTTCAAATAAAATTAAAGGTAATGTTCCGCGCGGGTATCTCTCCAGTGCCCAAAGTGGAATATTCCATTTTCAAAGTAAAATCCAAAGGTCATTTTTATCGAAAATCTTTATATTCCCTATCTCTCCGGGATGTATATGAGATCAAATCTTTTTCATCAAAACCTAGATTATCTCTACAAGATTTATGCATTAAAAGGGGTTATATCGAAATAATGACAAGTTAAGATTGAAAGAATTGAAACTAAGAAAGACATAGCTAGTATGGTATCGATTTCGGGCATCGAGAAGAGGTTCGTACCTCATCGTGCGTAACCAACTCCCAAACCCAAACAATGAAGCTTTGCATTACTTAGACCACGGGATCAATGTTTTCATTTTTGTAACTCAAAACAGAGGTTTCAGTAGGCATCTGATCATTCCTAGCCCTAAATGATCGATGGTGACTCTAAGCGTTGGCCATTTCATGATGGTCATCCAAGACCAATAAGATGAGCAATTCATCTTACGGTCCCTTTCACTATACCACAGGTTGAGAATTCGTACATTCTCATTCTTATCACATCGCCAAAGAATAGTCTCAACAAGAAGACATTTCCAAGTCAGGAAAATATTTTAAGTCGTATGCACCTATAGATCCTTGAGGATCCACCCTGGTTTATGTTGTGATCCATCATTTTCTTGATTAGGAACCATAAACACATTCTCCTTATGGGGATAAATGATATTAATGCTTCGGTTTCATAAGAAAAACTTCTCTTCTACCATTTTTAGAATTAAAGTTCATCTTTCAATAGGGATAAACATGGATTTACATAATATCTTCGTTTTTTTACTGATTGGGCACCCAAATACATTCTCCTCTTTAGAATACATGAATTGATGCTTTGGTTTCACAAGAAAAACTTCACTTCCCACCATTTTTTACAATCAAAGTTCATCTATCAATTGGGATAAACATGGATTCACATAATAATCTCTTTTATTTTCATGATTAGGAACCATAAACACATTCTCCTCGTTGTGAAAAATGATATTGATGCATTGGTTTCATAGGAAAAACTTATTTTTCTACAAATTTTAGTATTAAAGTATATTTTTAATCAAGATAAATATGGATTCACATAATAATCTCCTTTCTTTTAATGATTGGGTGGCACAAATTCATTTTCCTCATTAGGATAAATGAATTGATGCTTTGGTTTCATAAGAAAAACTTCTCTTTCTACCAATTTTAGAATTAAAATTTATCTTTCAATTGGGATAAACACAGATTCACATAATAATCTCCTTTCTTTTGATGATTAGGGACCATAAATTCATTCTCATTATAAGGACAAAAGAATTGATGCTTTGGTTTCATAAGAAAAACTTTACTTTCCACACTTTTTAGAATCAATGTTCGTCTCTCCACTCGGATAAACACAGATTCAGGAGATAATCTCCTTTGTTTTCATGATTAGGAACCATAAACACATTCTTTTCATTAGGATAAATGATATTGATGCTTCGCTTTCATAAGAAAAACTTCACTTCCCACCTTTTTTTTGAACCAAAGTTCATCTATTAATTAGGATAAACACGGATTCATGTAATAATCTCCTTTGTTATCATGATTAGGAACCATAAACACATTCTCCTCATTAGGATAAATGATATTGATGCTTTGGTTTCACAGGAAGAAATTCTCTTCTACCAATTTTTGTATTAAAGTACATCTTTCAGTCAGAATAAATATGAATTCACATAATAATATCCTTTATTTTAATGATTGGGCGCCTCAAATTCATTTTCCTTATTGGGATAAATGAATTGATGCTTTGGTTTCATAAGAAAAACTTCTTTCTCTACCATTTTTAAAATTAGTTCATCTTTCAGTTGGGATAAACATGGATTCACATAATAATCTCTTTTCTTTTAATGATTGGCCATACCAAATTCATTCTCCTCATTGGGATAAATGAATTGATGCTATGGTTTCATAAGAAAAATTTTTCTTCCTACCATTTTTAGAATTAAAGTTCGTCTTTCAATTGGGATAAATGCAAATTTACATAATAATCTCCTTTCTTTAATCATTGGGCACCATAAATTCATTCCCCTTACCGGGATAAATGAATTGTTACTTTGGTTTCATAAGTAGAACTTCCCTACCCACCATTTGATAGAATTGAAACTCATCTATCAATTGGGATAAATACAGATTCACATAATAATCTTCGTTCTTTTGATAATTAGGCACCACAAATTCATTTTCTGCATTGGGATAAAGGAATTGAAGCTTTGGTTTCATAAGAAAAACTTCTCTTTTTACCATTTTTAGAATTAAAGTTCATCTTTCAATTAGGATATACACAGATTCACATAATGATCTTCTTTCTTATAATGATTGGGCACCCCAAACTCATTCTCCTTACTGGGATAAATGAATTGATTCTTTGGTTCTATAAGAAAAAACTTTACTTCCCACCATTTTTTAGAATCAAAATTCATCTATCAGTTGGGATAAACATGGATTCGCATAATAATCTCTTTTGTTTTCATGATTAGGAACCATAAACACATTCTCCTCATTAGGATAAATGATATTGATGCTTTGGTTTCATAAGAAAAACTTTTCTTTCTACTATTTTTAGAATCAAAGATTGTCTTTCAATTTGTATAAACACGAATTCACATAATAATCTCTTTTCTTTTAATAATTGGGCGCCCCAAATTTATTGTCCTCATTGGGATAAATAAATTGATTCTTTGGTTTCATAAGCAAAACATTATTTCCCATTATTTTTTAGAATGAAAGTTTGTCTATCAATTAGGATAAACATGGATTCGTAGAATAATCTCCTTTGTTTTTATGATTAGGAGCCATAAACATGTTCTCTTTATTGGGATAAGTGATATTGACGCTATGGCTTCCTAAAAAAACTTCTCTTTCTACCAAATTTAGAATTAAAGTTCATCTTTCAATTGGAGTAAACACGGATTCACATAATAATCTCTCTTCTTTTAAGGATTAGGCATCACAAATTCATTCTCCTTATTGGGATAAATGATTTGATGCTTCAGTTTCGTAAGAACAAATTCTTTTTCTACCATTTTTTAAAATTAGAGTTCATCTTTTAATCAGAATAAACATAGATTCACACAATAATTTCCTTTATTTTAATGACTGGACACCCCAAATTCATTCTTCTCATTGGGATATATGAATTAATGCTTTGGTCTCATAAGCAAAACTTCACCTCCCACCTTTTTTTAGAATCAAAGTTCATCTATCAATTAGTATAAACAAGGATTCATGTAATAATCTCTTTTTCATGATTTGGAACCATAAACACATTCTCCTCATTGGGATAAATGATATTGATACTTTGGTTTCAAAAAAAAAGAACTTCTCTTTCTACCAACTTTAGAATTAAAGTACATCTTTTAAATGGGATAAACATGGATTCACATATTAATCTCCTTTCTTTTAATGATTAGGCACCACAAATTCATTCTCCTTATTGAGATAAGTGTATTGATGCTTTGGATTCATAAGAACAACTTCACTTCCCACTTTTTTTTAGAATCAAAGTTCATCTATCAATTGGGATAAACACGGACTCATGTAACAATCCCTTTAGTTTTCATGATTAGGAATCATAAACGCATTCTCCTCATTGGGATAAATGATATTGTGCTTTGCTTTCATAAGAAAAAGATCTCTTTCTACCATTTTTAGAATTAAAGTTCATCTTTTAATTGGGATAAACATGGATTAAGATAATAATCTTCTTTCTTTTAATGATTGGGCACTGCAAATTCATTCCCCTCATTGGGATAAATGAATTAATGCTTTGGTGTCATAAGAAAAACTTCACTTCCCATCATTTTTTAGAATCAAAGTTCGTCTATGAAGTTGGGATAAAAACGGATTCATGTAATAATCTCCTTTGTTTTCATGATTAGGAACCATAAACGCATTCTCCTCATTTGGATAAATGATATTTATGCTTTGGTTTCCTAAAACCAATTTCTCTTTCCACCAATTTTAGAATTAAAGTTCATCTTTCAATCCGGGTAAACACGGATTCAAATAATAATCTCTTTTCTTTTAAAGATTGGGCACCACAATTTCATTCTCCTTATTGGGATAAATGAATTAATGCTTTTGGTTTCATAAGAACAAATTCTCTTTCTGCCATTTTTTTCATCTTCTAATCAGGATAAACACGGATTCACATAATAATCTCCTTTTTTTAATGATTGGGCACCCCAAATTCATTCTCCTCATTGGGATACATGAATTAATGCTTTGGTTTCATAAGCAAAACTTTACTTCCCACTATTTTTTAGAATCAAAGTTAGTCTATCAATTGAGATAAACACAGATTCACATAATAATCTCCTTTCTTTTAATGATTAGGCAGCCCAAATTCATTCTCCTCATTGGGATAAATGAATTGATGCTTTAGTTTAATAGAAAAAACTTCACTTGCCACCTTTTTTTAGAATCAAATTTTGTCTATCAATTGGGATAAATATGGATACACATAATAATATCCTTTATTTTCTTGATTGGAAACCATAGACACATCCTTCTCATTAGGTTAAATGACACTGATGCTTTGGTTTCATAAGAAAAACTTCTCTTTCTACCACTTTTAGAATTAAAGTTTGATTTTCAATTGTGATAAAGACGGATTCATATAATAATCTTTTTTTTAATGATTGGGCACCATAAATTCATTCTCTTCATTGGGATAAATGGTTTAAAGCTTTGATTTCAGAAGAAAAACTTCGCTTCCCTTCATTTATTAGAGTCAAAGTTTATCTATCAATTAGGATAAACATGGATTCACATAATAATCTCATTTTTCTTCATGATTGGGCACCAAAAATACATTCTCCTCATTGGGATAAATGATATTAATGCTTTGGATTCATAAGAAAAACTTCCCTTTCATCCATTGAATTGGACAAACACAGATTCACGTAATAACCTACTTTCTATTCATGATTGCACACCATAAACATTTTCTTCTCATTGGGATATATTATATTGAAGCTTTCATTTCGTAATAAAAGCTTCTCTTTCTACCATTTTTAGAATTAAAGTTCATCTTTTAATTGGAAAAAACATAGATTGACATAATAATCTTTTTCCTTTTAATGATTGGGCGCCACAAATTCATTCCCCTCATAAGGATAAATGAATTAACACTTTGGTTCCATAAGAAAAGCTTTTTCTTCTACTATTTGTAGAAGGAAAGTTCATCTTTCAATTCGGATAAACATGAATTCATGTAATAATATCATTTGTTTTCTTGATTAGTAACCATAAACACATTATCCTCATTTGGATAAGTCATATTGATGCTTTGGTTTCATAAGTAAAACATCCCTTTCTACCATTTTTAGAATTAAAGTTCATCTTTCAATTAGGATAAACACAAATCTGCATAATAATCTTTTTTCTTTTAAGGATTAGGCACCATAAATTCATTCTTCTCATTGGGATAAATGAATTGCTGCTTTGGTTTCGTAAGAACTACTTCTCTTTCTACCATTTTTAAAATAAAAGTTTATCTTTTAATTGGGATAAACCCGAATTTACATAATCATCTCCTTTCTTTTAAAGATTGGGCACCCCAAATTCATTCTCCTTATTGGGATAAATGAATTGATGCTTTGGTTTGAAAACACAAACTTCTTTTTCTACCATTTTTAGAATCAAAGATTGTCTTTCAATTTGCATAAACACAGATTCACATAACAATCTTATTCCTTTTAATTATTGGGCACCCCAAATTCATTCTCTTCATTGGGATAAATGAATTGATGCTTTGGCTTCGTAAGAAAAACTTCACTTCCAACCTCTTTTTTGAATCTAAGTTCAACTATCAATTAGAATAAACATGGATTCATGTAATAATCTCTTTTGTTTTCATGATTAGGAACCAGAAGGATATTCTCCTTATTGTGAAAAATGATATAGATGCTTTAGTTTCATCAGAAAAACTTCTCTTTCCACTATTTTTAGAATTAAATTTTGTCTTTTAAAATGCATAAACATGGATTCACATAATAATTTCCTTTCTTTTAATGATTGGGCACCACAAATTCATTTCCATCATTGGGATAAATGAATTGATGCTTTGGTTTCATTAGAAAAACTTCATTTCCCACCATTTCTTAGAATCAAAATTGGTCTGTCAGTTGGGATAAATACGGATTCCCATAATAATCTTCTTTGTTTTCATGGTTAAGAACCATAAACACAATCTCCTTATTGGGATAAATGATATTGATGCCTGGGTTTTATAAGAAAAACTTATCTTTCTATCATTATTAGAAATAAAGTTCATCTTTCAGTTAGGATAAAACCAAATTCACTTAATAATCTCCTTTTTTTTAAGAATTTGATGGAGATCAACTTGCAGAAACACCTATTTCCAACCATTCTTATTATCCTTTGCAAAGAATTGGAGGTCCAATGCCTAGGGCAAAGACTAAACGCATGGAGCAAGCTTTGCAAGGACTAATCATGGAAATGCAAGCAAAGGAGGCTATTCGAAATGAATCAGATGCATTACCAAGATTTATCAATTTTCAACATTGTGTTGAGGTTAAAAGGAAAAGATGAATAAAGCTTGAAGCCCAATTCACATGTCCAAGATGAATGGAGACCAATTTGCATGTATTCATGGGCCTATAGATTAGGATTTCAGATTTTTTGATTTTTATTTTTTACTTTCTTTTTTATGTTTTCTTTTTTTTTCTTGCTTTTTTCTGGGTGGTGGAAGCACGAACTATAATAGAAAAAAATGAAATTATGAGATTACAAGATATATTACACCTGACTTTCAAGAACCAAAGGTTTGATGCCAAATTATGCGAACCTTAGGATGAAAACACAAACTAAAACCTAATTGGATGGAATTAGAACCTTAGGATCATCTTTAAAGTCAAGTAAAGAGAACTTGACCCCAATCAAACCTGTTGATTAGAACCAAAGTTATAACAATTTTGATTGCCACAAGTTACCCAAATAAGATTAAATTGAGTTCTTATTTAAAGAACAAAGAAGAAGTTCTCACAAAGTGAAGAAACTCTCAAGTATTTTTTTTCTATTC
>JBBYHO010269439.1:14684-31885 GCA_038382025.1 Adansonia gregorii | reverse complement strand
TTGAACATACCTAAGACATGTCAAGGTGACCACTTAAATATGTAATGGATATGTGAATATGGAAGAAACATGGCAAACGATGCATAAACAGAGGCTATGTAACGATGAAAAACAAAGCATGGTAAATTTATATATCTAACAATATTAGGGCATCAAGAGGGTCATCAAGATCCTAGGACTTCCACAACCAAGGCAACAAAGATGCATGGGAGCATTAAGAGGGTCATGGCAACATGAAGGGTTCACTAAAATGAAATGGATGATCAAAACAAAAAATACATAGGATAAGGTAAAAAATATACCAGTAAAGGCTTGAAGTTTCTTCCTTCTTTAAAGTAGTAAATTTAAGCTCAATTCATTCCATCTTTTCGTTATTGTTTAGCAAGAAAAGGGTGAAAGCAAAAGCTTTTTTGGTAATGTGGTTGTTAATGGGGTGTTTTGAGGATGAAAATATGTGAAAGGTTAAGTTTTTGAAGGTGTTTTGGTGGTGGTTTCAGCAAGCTACGAGAATGGAGGTTGGTTGAGGGTGGAAGGTAATAGAATAGTGTTTTTGGTGAACTTTTAGAGCTAAAGTTGCTGGAAGATTTATGGGGATAGGTGAAGAGCTTTCTGGGATTACTAGATAGCTTTTTTGATAGCTGAGAGAGTTTTTTTCTGAGATAGCTAGTAGTCCTCTAAATGCTCAGCCCTTGCTTTTTAAAAACAATGCAAAATGGACTTTTCATTTTTCCTTATGCACCAGGGGACATCTCTAGCTACCATTTTGAGTTAACACTCTTCTTATTGGTTCTGCCATGCTGAGCAAGGAGGCAGAAAATCTGTGACAGCCTGCAACTAGAGATGTGTCTACCACACCCTCTTACAGCTATATATCTTATGAAAGTGACATTTTTCATTAATTGTTTGGACTCTAAAAATTTGTTCAAATCTGTTAATAAACCTATAGTTGAGGTTTGCAATGCTTTAGGATAGTTCCTTTTTTCCAAAACATGTTTAAATCAGGTTTTCAAAGGCTGAAAATGGCTCGAGCTAGGCAAAAATGCCTTGGTGTATAGATACAAAACATATTATAGGTACCTTTTACTATTGAGTATCGATACAATGAGTTGTGTATCGATACAAAAAGTAAAAAATGTTTTCGTCTTGAGACTTTGAGGCTAGTATCGATACTCATGCTTGTGTATCAATACATTTTGTCAAAAATCACAACTTTAGCTATTGTCAAGGTCTATATCGATACAAACATGCCAGGTATTGATACCATACCTTAGGTATCGATACCAAACCCTCTTGTATCGATACTACATCTAAAAATTCAAGTTTTTCGCACCATAAAGGCCTCATGTCAATACTTATGCCCTAATATAACTTGTATGTACCTGTGGTTTCTCGATTTACCTTAACTTGGTCACAAACAATGTGAAATTGATTTGTGTATTCATTTGAATAACTTTGGTGATACCATGAAAAGTGGCCTTTGATGCCTTGTTTTAACATTTATTTAATATGGCCCATAGGCATTATAGATCCTCCTAAAAAATATTTTGTTGCCTAGCGCTGTGTCACTAAATAGTGCCTAGCAACACGACACCCAGTAGTCATCCCCCAGCTTTTATTTTTATTTTTTGATTTTATCATCTTTTACCTAACTCCTAGAATGATAAAAATTGGTCCGGACAAACTAAGGTGTCTACAACATTCTAACAATATAAACACAAGTAGTCAATGAGCCATATTTGCTTAGATTTACTTTAACATATAAATCTCAATGAGGATGGAATAGCAATGATATAATGACAACTCAAATATATAAATAATTAGTTCAACATAATGAACTACATTAAAGTGTCTTTCATTGCTAAGGCATTCCTAACATCGAGACCTTCAGGTTTATACCCAAAGATAGAGGAAAGAGATGGCATAAGTATACCTATAGCTAAATAAAAAATAGATGACCATGTATTTTATGGAGAATTACTTGCCCTTTCTATGACAAGCTTATAAGGAATGCTATAAGGAACTTCACTAATATGGCAATTTCAGAGGAAATAATCAACAAAGCAATCAAAAGTGGAAAGCTTAAAAGAGGTGAGACACCTAATGCTAAGGGAAATAAGGTACCTACAAATGACAAGGAAGAGGTCTAAGCCTTGGTTGATGAAAAATAGCCAACATAGGTTTTATCACCCACTACTTGTAAGCTACAAGCAAAATTATTAACCCAGTTTAAGCAGTATCCTATCAAATCTTTACTCAAGCCTTTACCATCGACATCTCTTCCAATGCATAATTCAGTCCCATAGCTCTAATTCAACCTACCCATTAGCCAAATAGGGTTGGGGAATTCTCAAAAAAGGTAATAGGGTAGTCAAGATAAAACCCCTATAAAGTTGATCCCAACATTATACATAGAATTACTTTCCCTGACTCATTTAGGATCAGTTGATTTCTCTAATTTGTTTTAAGCCTATAAAGCCACCATGCCCAGACAACCATGACATCACTATTGCTTGTAGCCACCTTATAGGGAGTGCGATCATTCAATAGAAGAATGTGGGGCTCTAAAGAGAAAGTCCAACAATTGGCTGATGGAGGATAGTTAGATCTTAATCAACTAAAGAGTGAAATGAGATGTGCGAACCTAAGACAATAAGGGCATTCTAATTTAACATGCTCTATATGAAAAGCTTTTGTTTTTGAATTTCACCCTTTTTATGATATTAACATGCTTTGATTTTGAATAAAGTGTTTATTAAAAGCTTGTTATTAGAAAGTCTCGAGAATACTGATGATTGCTTATATTCTCTATCTTTTTTCAATCTTTTACTTACATAAAACTGGCTAATTAAAATACCCAAAACTTTAGGAAATCAATCATAAGTGCCATGAACCATGCCTATATGGCTAGAACCATCAAACAAATAAATATCTCGACTTAGGTTAAGAGCAATAAAGACTAATTTTTTAAAATTACAGACTCTTAGAAATAAAAAAATGTGATATTCTTCTAAGAATCCTATTGACAGTAATTTAACATGTATCAAGATTATACTAGAAACATCCCTTCCATTCAACAAACTAAAAAGTAAGCTACCAAACCATACCTTGAAAGCTTTTCAAAGTTCATCTTAGGGTAACACCATAAAACTGTCATTAACAGTAATTTGACATTTATCAAGATTATGCTAGAAACATCTACCTTTTTCTCAATAAACTAAAAACTAACCTGCCAAACCATACCTTGAAAACTTCTCAAATTTCATCTTAGGGTAACACCATAAAACTGTCATGTGTTCCTAGAAAAACCTAAGACATTATCCCTTCTTTTCAATTTAACACCTCTAAACCATTTTCTAAAAGCCTTTTTCAAGGCTCGTCTTAAAGCACCACATGGCCTCTTGTTTCTAGTTTTCCATTATTGCTTCAATGTCCGAAACCAAGATTCCTTGTTACTGGAAACTCTTGAGGATTGAATATGAAATATCCCCTACTGCTTAAAACTTAACATCATGTGATTTCCCATTAGTGACAAACTAAAAGCAAGGCATGCGTAAGCATGTGGAGTGATAAGGAGAATTAAAGCATGCATTTAAAAACAAAAAAAAATGAAAATAGAATACAACATTATGTGATTAAGATGTTAAAATTATTCTTAAAAGAATTTTCTCTATTGTGTGACTCTTTAATTCACATAGTTATGGTTGAGATGAGCAATAGTCATCTTTTATTATCCTTTCACAAGGTAGAAAAGTATTCCTCTTGCTACCCATTTTAAGCCAAATGAATTTGTTCTTTTAAAACCCTAATCAAGGATTACTTTCCATATTGAGGGCAAAGAGAAAACCTACTTAAGGAATATAGGGGCAAATACCTTATTTTATAATTTTAAAAATGCTCGAATCCAAGAACAAATATGAAATGTACCAAGTTTCCAAAGTTTAAGATTCCCTCTTAAAAAATGAGCCAAATGTCAAAAGTAAAGCATAAAATGCAAAAAAAAAGGTAAAAAAAGCAAAACCAAAAGGTGAAAAGCATAAATAGAAAGTGAAAGGCCAATGTAAAAGTAAAATCAAGAAAAAAGAATGAAAGATCAAGAAACAAAGATATTTCAAAAGCAAAAAGGGATGTATTCCTTCACGAAAGAAATAATCTTTGATCCAATCACCTTTACACATTAAATTTGGGACTTTACACTGTTTCTTCTAGAACCATGAAACTTGGCCTATGTAAAGTCCATGAAAAGTTAATTTCGATCGAGCATGGCCGTTTGAACCAATGAAACCATTTTTTAGGAAATTATTCTTTTAATATATTTTGAGCCTTCCTAAGAAGCATGATGATGAAATCAATTGAAAAAAGAAATAAAAATGGAAAAATTGAAGCTCTAAGGTGAAAACCTAAGAAACGAGCAGTCTAGAGCAAAATAAAAAATTTTTGGTCTCACTCATGGCTTTACCAAGGTCTTGACAAGGAAGCCATCATTGAACATCCCTAAAGTATCATCTTTGGAGGATACTATTAGGATTACACTTCTTACCTTTCTAAATTAGCCTTACAATCCTAAACTCGCCATGGCCAATCTCGGTGCTAATCAAAATATCGATGGTAAAACGCTTAAAAGAATATCAAATTTGTTTGCTTTTAAAGGAATTCATGTTTTATAAAAAGCAGTCCTTCATGATCCTAGAAGAATGGGAAATCCATCTCATCTATCTTAAAGCTTTCTTGGATTGATAAAACCCTTTTTGGGCCCTCCAACCTAAATGAGAAAGTTAAATTGCATTTTAAGAAATCTTCTACCCAGAGATCATCAGTCTTCAAGAGACTTGAATATCATGCCAACTTAGGAGTTTTCATCAAATGAACATTCTAAACAAAAAGACAAAGGCTTTTCTAATCATAGGGCAAAGCTGGGTTTAGAATGCCATTTAACTTGAAGAAAAAAACCATAAAGAAAAGTTATGCCAGATTTAAAGAAAGAGCCAACCATAGCATTAACTTCTATACCTTTCATGAACATGCATGACATTATACATCTACACAGGATTCATTCATCAATGTATGCTTCACTTCAAGCATATTTACATCATTACCAACTATAGCATTACTTTTCATGCATCTAGACAATGGCTAGTCTTAGTATTTGCACTTACATGCATATGTACTTTTGTGCATTTTCATTTACGTGGATCAACATTGCACACATTCATCTTCATCCAAGTACATTTATACTGATAAACCTTTACACTCACATGCACCCATGCTTACAAGCATAAGCACTCATGTGCATTCTAATTTATGAGCATTGACACTCATGTGTATTTCACGAGCATCAGCACACATGTGCATTTTTATTCATGAGCATCAGCACTCATGTGCATTCTCATTCATGAGCATCAACACTCATGTGCATTCTTATTCACGAGCATTAGTACCTACATGCATTCTTATTCACCACATTTGCACTCATATGCATTCACATTTGTTCATTTACACTCACGTGTATTCTCTTTCATATCCATTTATACTTACAGGCATGTATACTTATACTCAAATATACTCATGTACAAGCATATTTGCACTCCCATGCATTCTCAGTCACGGTCATTCACACTCATGTCCATCCCTATTTATATCCACTCGCACTCACGCATATTCTTGTTCACCAATAGTAGCATTTAGAGGAACCTGTGTCCATAGGCTTTTGCATTCACATGCATTTGCATTTTCCTATATTCGCATTCATAAGCATTCACTATGTCACCTAACATGCATCTTTTTAAAAGTATACGCATCACTATCAACTTACTCATAACACTACATAACATGAAGTTTATGCTTAGACATGACAGTTATGGCATACATCATAATTTTTCTCTTGAGGATGTTAATCAAAATTTTTAAAAGCCTCACTCAAGAAGATTTCACAAGGATTTCATTAATAGAAAAATAAAACCTCTTTTAAGGATTTTTCAACAAGAATTTCATAAAAAGCTTCTTTTGAGAACATTTCATTTAAGGCTTCTCTTGAGGATATTTCAAAAACTTCTAAAAGCCTCTCTTTCTTATATATCAAAAACATCCAAAAGGATATTTTACAAATTCTCCAAGCTTCTTTTAAGGACATTTCACCAAAAACTTCCAAAGCCTCTCTTGAGGGTATTCCATTAAAAACCTCTAAAGCACCTCTTGAGAAATTTCATCAAAAACCTCCAAAGCCTCTCTTAAAGATATTTCTTAAAAACTTTCAAAGCTTCTCTTGAAAATGTTTTGAACACTTTCAAAGCCTCGTTTAATGGTATTTTGTCAAAAACTTTTAGAACCTTTTTTAAAGATATTTCATTTAAAGACTTTTAAACATTTGCATTTTAGAGCCTTCATCAAGGATATACTCGAAAGCCTTTCTTAAGGATTTTTAATCAAAACAGTGTTAAAGCCTCTCTCGATAATGCTCGCTATACCTCTTATGAGGACTTTTATTTTTAAACTTTTAAATTAAACTTAGGGATAAATCAAGTTAGGAAAGTGTTGGTTTATTTTTTAAAAATTCCTTTTAATTTACTAAAAAGACTATCACACCTATATATCGAGTCAGTCCATAATGAGTTGGATGCCTACCTTTTTAGTGTATAAAAAGTTAAACATCTACCCTCTTTGTCTATAAAGACTTGGGCATTTATTGAGTTAGTCCACAAAGAGCTAGAGGCCTATCGAGTCTATCTATAAAGATCTGGACACCTATCAACTTTGTCCATAAAGAGCTAGGCACTTGTTGAGTCTATCCACAAAGAGTTAAGCACTAATTGAATCAGTCCACAAAAATTAGGCACCTATTAAGTTAATCCACAAAGAGTTAGACACCTATTGAGTTCGTCCATAAAAAGCTAGACACCTATCAAGCCAATTCACAAAGAGATGGCACCTGTTGAGTCAGTCCATGAAGAGCTAGGCACCTATCAATGGTCCACAAAGAGCTGGACACCATTAAGTCTATCCACAACCATCCAAGCACTTATTAAGTCAAAGTCCACATTAACGAATGCCATTCTAGAGAGGTGAAGCCTTAGAAAACCTAAAAACCTAGTAAAGAGGTTAAACCTTGTTAATGTAAACCATATAAGCCAATAGTTATGGCTTGTAAAGAATTAGAATTAGTGATTTCATGGAATCAAACATTATACTTAATTGATGTTATAAAGCTATTTCTTTGTCCATAATTGTTATAAATATCTTATGTAGATAAAGCCCAATAAACATATTGGGCTTACAAGGGAATTGTAAAGAGTTATAATTATGAGATCTTTGTGTATTAAAGCCGTGTTTCTAAGATGTTCTTAGTCATTATGTTGACAAGATAGAGCATTGACAACATACAAAGACTGGCATATGCAAGCTTTCATGCATAAGATGCATGCAATTCATCTTCTAAGTTAAAATATAAAGATAATTAAGGACATTATATTGGTGCTTGTTATGGTAACAAGTTCACTAAACATTACCCACTGTAAGAGTTTCATTTGGTTTTCCATTCTAGTGTTTGTGGACATACCTTTAAGTGTCAATAATGTAACTGATCCTTAGACTTGTGACAGTAGTGCATCTCATGTGAGGAGTGTCATGCTTTGATTCCATCATTAACAGGTCCACAATAGATAGATGCTTATGGAAGGTGGTTTTAGGTATGGCATGAATCATATGATGGGTGAATGAGTGGTTCGAAAAAATTCATCACCCCAAGTGATATAAAGGGACCTATCTCATATGTACCTAGCCTATGTTAACTCAAAGTCCTTGGATAAGGCAATATTACCTATGAAGTTAACAAATAAGGTTGCATACTAATATGGAATGAGCTAAGAAAAGATACTAAATGATGCTCTTGCTAATTTTAGGATATATGATGAAAGAATATTTATTACACTGTGATATTGAACACTAAATGGCTTGTCAAAACCATCTTGACACTCATTGCATTTTGGGTAGCAATAATACTTTACTAGATGCCAATCTTAGTCTAGACGTATAAAACATTCTTAACTGGGCTATTTTATATTTATTGAAATATGATAGGGGCCTAATTGGTTACACACATAAGGGTGATTAGTAAAAATTAAATTAAGACTAGGCTAATATGTTTAATATAAGTAATAGTTACTTGGCCCAATTTAAATGAGTTCATATAGGCTAGGGGCAAAATTATAATTTTTAAAAAATTAACATTGTAAACACTAGATGTATTTAATCTAAGTTAGCCATCCCATATAGTCTAGAAGTGACTGAAAATCGGCCAAAAAACCTTAAAATCAAGTTTTGCATTTTCTCTCAATTTTTTTGAGGAAGAATTAATGCAACCTAGGTTTTTGTTGGAGAAAAATTGGTTTCTTCTTTGTTTTGTTTCTTGAATGAAGATCTTCTAAGTGCAAAAGAAGGTTTATTGAAGCCCACACTACTAGCACAACCCCTTAGCAACAAATTCTTTTCCTTATTGAAGGTTTTTTGGGTCACCTATATGGATAACTATTAGAGGCTACAGACTTAGATATCTTTGCTTTACAATAATTGAGCTCAATGAATTTGATGATTGGGTCATGGAATTACTAAAAGACTTCACAAGATTGAGGTATGTTCGAATCCTAAATAAATCTTTAGGCATGTTGATCTTAAAGATTGTTCAAGATCACACGAGATGATCCTGTTTAGGGGTTCTTGGATTAGTTTCTTTGATTGGTTTTCACTATAATGTTTATATGGTATTCATAAATTTTTTGTAGTCCAATTACTTCTTACCTTGAGACTTCCTATATGCAGTATCATGAGCCTTTTTGCATTGATTTTGATTAATCTTGTTTTTTAGTTCTTACCAATTAATGATTTGTTGTTTTGATGCTATCTTAATCCACTCTTGAATTTGAAAATTAAAAAAATTTGTTTCTCTTTTATTTTTAAATTTCTAGCAAGCTAATTCAGTTTATTATGCAATTTTAATTAATTGAAATATGATTCTTATTAATCAAATTGATATTGGAGTCATTGTTTAACAATTTAGTGTTAAATAGTGCTAGGTTAGCTTTATTTTGGTGTTTTCATGGGGTTGATTTTTTGGACAGCCATCATTGCGATTCTTTTCTTGTTTTTCCACCTTGAAAGAGTTATGAAAAGTTCATAATACTTGTTGGAAAAATCAGGTTAAAATAAGAACTAAAAAACACTTTAATTTTGGGCTAAAATGAGTGCATTAGGTGTGCTTGAAGCTTGTAGCATCTTGTCCTCTTTCTTGGATCTTCATGCAGCATCATTGGCAGCAAAGAGTTGCTATAATTTTGCTGCATTTTCAGAGGTTTAGTGGGAGGAAGATAATAGTGTTTAAATTGAAGTAGGATGGCTATGATTGCCATGCATGGGATAAAGTCCTAGTTGGACTAGGGTTCTTCCAAGATTTGTGCCACCATTATCCTACTTGTAATAGGACTCTTCAAATTTTATTTTTCTTGATATTTAAAATCTAATGTAATCATATTAAAATTAAACCTAAAATTAAGATAAAATTTATTAAAAAAATGCTAAATGTTAGCATGGTTGGCGCAATGGGCTTTCCTAAGAGGTTAATTCTAATTAAAACTCTTAAATATCATCAACCACCTACTTATCTAATTGTATTATTTTTCTTAAATTGTTTAAGATATAAATTGATAATATGAAAACCATGGAATTAAAATTCAATTAATTTGATTAATTTAAAAATATATTTAATTTAAATGATTGAACCTATTTGGAGTAGGATTTATATTAATATGATTAGAATAAATGTTAATTATGTAAGAAAGTTGTTTTCTTAGTTAAATTAAATATGGATCAATTATTTAAGCATAAAAAATAGTAACTTGAATTTAAAACACACGTTTATATATATTCATAATTGCTATGGATTATGCCTAATATGATTATGGATGAACAATTGATTGTTTATAGATGTTTAAATTTTTTAAATAAGGTTTGCAAACCCTAGCTTATCTCTATTTTTCTTTAGGGTTGTAAAATTCTTTCCTCA
Organism: Adansonia gregorii; assembly: GCA_038382025.1. Lineage (NCBI taxonomy): Eukaryota > Viridiplantae > Streptophyta > Magnoliopsida > Malvales > Malvaceae > Adansonia > Adansonia gregorii. The sequence continues at coordinate 21,837 of JBBYHO010269439.1, read as the reverse complement.
CCTAAATCACCTTGAATGTAACTTGAGGTTTCTTATTGCAAATGTAATTAGATTACATTAATGTAAAATTAAGTTAGTTAGGAAAGATTTTTTAACTTTAAGATGGAGATCCAAGTGAAGGTGCCATAAAGCTCAGGAGATTACAGGAAGCTTTTGAAGACCTTGTATGTAATCAAATAGGAATTGATCGAGCAATTTCCTTTGATGGCTTAAGGAAATTGCATTAAATAGTAGTCTATAATCATCCAAGTAGTTTGCATGACAGTAGATTTATTTTATGCGACATTATAAATGCTATGCATGCAAATATGATGAGACCTCAGTTAAAAGACAAAATAAATAAAACAAAAGATGCCTTCCATTACTCAGAACAATGTATCTGAGTTTCGACTGAGGGGATCTATTGGGTCGTTCAGGGTCCCTTCGACCTAAACAACATGATTTATAAGTAATACATCTTACTTAACTAATGGTGTATGGTTCGGTTTTATCACACTTGACCATATGATGTTAGAGGCAATGTTAGGTGAAACGTAAATAATGCATTTGGGCAAAAACTTGCCACCTAACTGACCAAGGATTTGCAAACAGATGTAATTTGTAAGCTATGTTACCTACCTAAATATGTTTATTGTGATTTGTTAAGCTACTCAAGGTTGTAACATGTTGAAAGGGGTCTAGCTCACTAAAAATACCTTGAAGAGATTTTTGAATAATAATCAAGGCTATTATTTTGAAAAATTAATGGGAGGACCAATAAAGATTTAATACCTTGTCATTATTGGTTTAATATATGAATAACTAATATATACTTATTTTATACTAGGTTGTTGATAATGGTATTTATGTTACATGCATTACGATTACTTGATGCCATAAGCCCAAAGTGTTTGGACTGGTATGTGAAATTGACAAGTGTTTTTAATAAAAGAAAGGTAGCTGACCTTCACATGATTAAGTTAAAATATTCTACTATTAACACTACCTCTTGGATAATAGATTGAGGATGTGATCTTACTTATGTAATGACATAAGCTTGCCAAAGAATAAAAGAAAATTAGGCTCTAATATGGTAATTCTAAGAATAGGCAATGGATTAAAAGCTAAGGCCACTAGTTAGAACTTGTACCTTATTACTACCTACAAGCATGACCATGGAACTAAAAGAATGTCTTGTGTTCCAACATTGTCTAGAAACATCATGTCAGTTTCATACCTCACTAAGAATGATGATTTTTAGTCATCCTAAATAATATAACCATGGATCAACCTCATTACAAAATAAGCTATATGTGTTGGATCTAGATATGCCTTTAATCAATCTGGATGTAGAGAAAGCATAGAGTAGTGACCCAAGTAAAACCTACATTTTGGCATTATAGGTCTTGGTCATACCAATGAGACTCAGATAGCCAAGTTATACAAACAAGGCTATCTTAACCCATTTGATTATTAATTATATGAGACATCTGAATGTTGTTTCTTTAACAAAATGACTAATACTCTTTTCACAGGCAAAATTGAAAGAGTTGGTGATTTATTAGGCCTTGTACATTCAGATGTAGGTGGACCAATGAGTAAAATGGTTAGACATGCATAGGTTTTCCTACTTTATTACCTATACCTATAATTACTATATATATGGGTACATGTACTTAATGAAGTACAAGTTTGAAGCTTTTAAAAGGGTCAAAGAGTTTAGAGCAGAAGCAAAGAGTCAAACTATCAAGAAAATTCTTATTCTTAGATCTGTTCGAGGAAGAGAATATTTAAGTTAGGAATTTATGGGTTTTCTAACAAAAAATGGTATTCTATCGTAATAGACTTCACTCGAAACTCCACGAAATAATTGAATGTCTGAAAAGAGAAATCAAACCTTATTAGACATGATTTATTCCATGATGTCTAAGGCTGACTTTTCTATATCCTTTTGAAGATATGCATTAAAAACTACTGCTCATTTCTAAATAAGGTTCCATCTAAATCTATTGATAAGACACTATATGAGATACAGAATGGTAAAATGCCAGATTTAACTTACACAAAGACTTAGGGATGCACTACTTACGTGAAGTGTATGGCAACTAATGAGCTTGAAGCAAGCTCAATCAAATGTAAGTTTATGGGGTACTTTAAAGAAACTACTATATATTAAATTTATAATTCCAATGAGTAAAAGTTGTTTGTCTTAAAACATGAACACTTTCTAGAGAAAAAGTTTTTACTTAAAAGGTCAAATGAAGGTAGAATTGATCCTAAAAGAGTTCAAGAATTATAAATAAACATTCCTATAGAACTTAAGCCAATAGTTGAAGCATCAAATGCTTAATCTGAAGCTTAAGAAACATAACTAGTTCATCGATCTGGTAGAATCAGGCAACCTCTAGAACTAATTTCTCATGGATCAAGATAATTTCCCTTGTGATACTGAACCTACCAATTTTGAGGAAGCAATGTCTAACATTGATTCCTATAAATGGCTTGAAACCATGAGATCTAAAATGGATGCCATAGAAGTCAACCAGGTATAGACTTTGGTTAATCAACCTAAAAAGATAAAACTTATAAGGTGACATAGATGGCAACTATAGACGTATAAGGCTAGTTAGTGGCAAAAGGTTATAATTAAGTAGAAAGCATTGGTTATGAGGAAACTTTTTTAGTAGTAGCCATGGTAAAATCCATTTCGATTGTGCTTGCTATAGCTATAAATCATGATCATAAAACATGGCAAATGGAAGTAAAAACTATATTCCTTATTAGGAATTTGCAAAAAAAAAAAAGTGCACATGACACAACCTGATGGTTTTTGTCTAAGTTAAATCCAAATTAGGTATGTAGACTGAGAAAGTCCCTATATAGGCTAAGGCATCCTTCTAAGAGTTAGAATATCATATTTCATAAAGCAATTAAAAAGTCTGGCTTCATAAAGAATCCTAATGATTCATGTGTCTATAAAAAGGTGAATAAGCAAGCAATTATTTTCTTAGTGTTGCATGTTGATGACATATTGCTTATAAGAAATGACATACCAATGCTACAGGCCACTAAGGTCAACCTGTCTAGACAATTCTCCATGAAAGGTTTGGGAAAAGTAGCTTACATTTTGAAAATTTAGATCTATAAAAATGATCATAAAAGCTGTTTGGTTTATCCTAGTTCACTTACATAGATAAGGTGCAAAAGAGGCCTAGCATTGAAAACTCTAAGAAAGAAAACCTACCTTTGGTACATGGTGTACATTAATTGAAAAAGTTATGTCCTAAAACATTAGATGGAAGGACATATATAAAGGGGTTGAACTTTTTGTTAAGGTTTATATTAATGCTAGCTTCCAATATGATTAGGTTGATAACAAATCGTAAAGTGGTTTTGTTTTTATCCTTATTGGTGTTATAGTCAATTACAAAGGTTCCAAACATGAAAAGGCTACAGGCTCAATAGTTAAAGCTAAATACGTCTTCACGTGTGAGGTAACATTAGAAGAAGTTTGAATGGATAAGTTCATTCTAATGAACTTGATATAGTTTTAAGCATTGTTACTTGATAAAAATAGAGCCATAGCTCAAGCTAAGGAACAAGGTCTTATCATAAATCCAAACACGTTTTATGGTGGTTTCACATCATTAGAGATTTTATAAAGAGATATGACATAAATATAGAACGAGTGCCCACCGAGGAGAACTTAGCTAATCTTTTCACTAAACTTCTATCCCAGCAAGAACATAATCATCATATAGAAGGCATAGGGCTTAGATATATGGGTGATTGGCTTTAATGTTTATGATAAATTATTGGTATAAGCCTTGCAAGCCAATTGTTTTGGCTTGTAAGGCATTAGCATTTATGATTTCATGTAATCAAACATTATATTCAATTAATGTTATAAAGTTATTTCTTTAATCGTAAGATTTAATTTTATAATTGTTATAAATGTTTTATGTAGATAAAGCCCATGAAACACATTGGCCATGTAAGGGAATTGTGATAAGTTACAATTATAAGATCCTTATGCATCAAAGTCGTGCTTCTAAAACATTCCTAGCAATTGTATTATAAAGATAGGGCATTGACAATACATAAAGATTGGCATATGTAAGCTTCCTTACATAGGATACATGTAACTAATCTCATAAGTTGAAGTATAGAGATACTTAGGGACATCATATGGTTACTTGTTATGCTAACAAGTTCACTGAATGTGACTCACTATGAGAGTTCTATTTAGTATTTCACTTCAATGTCTATGGAAATACTCTCATGTGTCAGTAGTGAAAGTGATCCGTAGACTTGTGACATTGGTTATCTCATGTGAGGAGTGTCATGCTTTGATTCCATTACAAATTGGGTTCACAATAGATGGATGCTTATGGTAGGGTGATTTTGAGTATAACATGAATCATATGGTAGGTGAATGAATGGTCCATAGAGGATTCATCACCCCAAATGATATAAGGGAACATATCTCACATGTAGTTAGCCCATGTTAGCTCGAAGTCCTTGGCCAAAAAAATATTGATTATGGAGTTAACATATAGAGGTTGCACACTAATATGGAATGAGCTAAAGGTAGATACTAAACCATGCTTTTGCTAATTCTAAGATATATGATGAAATGATATTTATTACATTAAGATACTAAACATTAAAAGGCTTTTTAAAACCATCTTTATACTTCCAGCATGTTGAGTGGTCATAATGCAATGCTAGATGCCAATCTTGGTATATAAATGTATAATATTCTTAATTGGGCTATTTTATATTTCTTGCCAATATGATGGGGGCCTAATAGGTAACCTACAGAAGGTGATTAGTAAAAATTAAACTGAGATGGACTAATAGTTCTAATACAAGTAATGCTTACTTAGGCCCAATTAGAATGAGTTCACATTGGCTAAGGGCAAAATTATAATTTTTCAAAAAATAAAATGTTAAACCTTAAATGTATTTAACCAAATTTAGCTGTCCCTATGTAATCTAGAAGTGACTTACAAAATCAGCCAAGAAACCTCTAAAATTAGCTTTTGTGTTTTCTTTCAATTTCATTGAGGGGGGATTATGCAATATAGGTTTTTCTTGGAGAAAAATTGTTGTTTTCTTTATTTTGTTTCTTAAATTAAGATCTTCTAAGTGCAAGAGAATGTTTATTAAAAACTAAGCTGCTAGCACAACTCTTGATAAGAAAATCTCTTCCTTATTTAAGATTTTTTGGGTCACTTGCATGGACCGGGTTCAATGAATTTGATAATTGGGTTATGGATTTCGTAAGTGACTTCTCAAGATTGAGATATGTTCAAATCTTGGATAGATCTTTAGTTATCTTGATCTTGAAGATTAGTCAAGATCTTTAGGAGTCTCAGAATAGTTTTTTTATTAGTTTCCACCATATATTTATATGCAATTTATAAATTTTTGTAATCTGATTACTAGCTGCCCCAACATTTCCAAGAAACCCTACAAGAACTTACTAAAATTTCTTATCAATCAAAATCATCGCTAATAAACTACACCCATCATAATGAAACATTAACCTGACTTTATTTTTTAGTCACTCAGGAAGCATCATTTTACCGTAGACAAAAGTGTCCATTTGTCTTTACTCTGTTCCTGATATTTACCAATGGCAAAAAGGCACCCATTTTATCTAGGCCAACATCTAAAGCATCAGAGGTCACCATCCAAAACACAATAGGAGTCATTTGGAGAAGCACAGATCAATTCCCCATTATTTTTGGCTAAGGTAAAGTGTTTGGAGAGTCAAAGATATAAAAAATCCATATTTTTATATCTATGTATTGATACATAGCCTATACATTGATCAGGGCCTCTACAAAATCAAAATTTAAAATTCCATTGTTTGCATTGATACATAAGGGCCATGCATCGAGACATGAGTCAATTGTATTGATACAACCTTATGTCATAGCAAAAATCATAATTTTTGGCCAAAATCTATAGATACCCAAGTGCTTGTAGCAATACATGCTAGTATATATTGATACAATGAAGATTGTATTGATACATTATGGGTTTTTTCCTAGATGTATTGACACAATAGACAATGTATCAATACATCCTATGTATTTTACCTAGTTCATGGCATTTTGCACTCTTTGGCCTTATTGCATCAAAACATGAACTTGGCTACAATTTTAGCACTAGAAATCATCCAATATTAGAAATAGCCTCATTCATATCACATGGAATTTATCTCGGGCTTTGAACATTGGATTAACACATTTTGCAGAGGTCTGTTAACATTGTTATAAAGACATTTTGTGTTAAAATTTGATTTAATCAAGGGAAAAGTGGGATTAATCATTTGATTAGCTTATGCATGATATTTATTGCCTATAAAAATAAAGATTAATAAATCAAATATTGTAAGCAACACCTCTTAGTACCTTGACTTATTAAATGAGATATGCCACATACCTCAACTATTCATTTGTTAGGTCATTTATTGGCTGAAATATAGACCTAGCTAATGTGATTTTGATACTCAACAAAAGAGGATACAATAATATTACCTTAGCCTTCAAACACTTTCCCCTTCACTATTCCTGTAGCTCTTCCTTGGCTCTTCCTAAAACCCTTCTAAAACCTCTTATTCCCTTCATTTTCACACTCTAAACTCCGTTCAATTCATACTATAACCAGAAAGCATATTCTCTTAATTTTTTTATTGCTAAGCAATAGCAAAGAGATGGAAAAAAAAGGGAGCTTAAAGCTAAAGTTATTTTCTGCTCAAAGGGAACGATAAAGTTTAAAACTTCTTCATATATTTTCCTCCCCTTGCTGCATTTAAATCCTATTTTTCATCATTTGCACCATCTTATTGAGCCATTCATGTTGCCATGACCTTATTGGGAATCCTACGTATTATTATGGCCTTGGTTGTCATGGTTCTAGGATCTTGGTGATGTTTTTAACACTTTTATGATATTTGGATGATAAAAAATGCCATGTCTCATTTTTCCATCCAAACAGCCCTTGTTCATGCTTTTTTTTTTTGCTATGATTCATTCATTTTCACATGCTCATCTGATGCCTAAATGTTCATCTTAGCATGATACGAGTATCACCATGCATTTTGATATTTTTCTAGCATATATTTTATTGATTAAATATGAGATAACTTGCTATAATGTTT
>JBBYHO010269218.1:0-31892 GCA_038382025.1 Adansonia gregorii | reverse complement strand
GACATTGCCTTTATTTTACAAAGACATACGAATTTTATTTGAAACAAAAACAAAAGACCTATGACTCGGTCTAGACACTAAAGTACTAATTCGAATCTAAGGACTAAAAAGATAAAAGAAAAATAAACTGATCTTTAAAGTATACCTTTGGCATAGAAATACCCGATGGTTACTTAAGACTAGATTTTAAGAATAATTAAAATATCCCTAAGGCTTACCATTGACACCAAGGCACCCAGTAACTACTTAGCATTGGGCTGTAAGGAAAATTAAAATATTTCTAAGGCTTACCATTGACACTAACGCACCCAGTAACTACTTAGGATTAGGTTCTAAGGAAAATTAAAATATTCCTAAGGCTTACCATCGACACTAAGGCGCTCGATAAGAAAAATTACAAAAATGTCCCTTAAGCATACCTTCAACATGAAAAGACCCTAGTACCTCTAATGGACTCAAAAATGACCTAAAAAGGCTACATGAACTCTCAACATTCACCTTTGGCATAAAAGCATCCTGGTGAAACAAATTATAAAAATGTCCCTGAGGTATACCTTTGCAATGAAAGTATCCTGGTACCCTTAATAGACTTAAAAATAACCTAAAAGGCTAAATGAACCCTAAACATTCACCTTTAGCATAAAAGTATATTGGTAAAAACAATTACAAAAATGCTCTTGGGGTATATCTTCGACATGAGAGTATCTCGATACCCCTAATGGACTTAAAAAGACAAGTAATGATGATTCTTACTCTAAATGGCCTAAAGTATGAAAATTGCTAATGGGTCTCTACCTTTTCAAAAATTACATTTCGTACCCTAATGGAGAACCAAAAGAATACAAAAAGTTCTTATATTTTTTAGCACCTTACTGGAAGACCAATGGGATGCTAAAAATATTTAAAATAATTCTAAGCAGATGATTTGATGCTAAAGATAACCATTTTGTCCTAGAAAATGCTAAATTTCCCTAAGGGTCTATAAACTTTCGTTACACTTAAGTACCTAAGTAAAAAAATAACCTAAATCATTATAAAATATAATTAATCGGGTAAAAATAAGCATGTAAATCATGAAAAACATCCATCAAAAGGTTCGCTCAAACACTTTCGACTAAAAATTTTCCATTATTTGCAAACTAACCCCTAAACTTTAAGAAATTGCAAAATACCTCTAAAGTGTGAAAAATACCTAGAGCGTGATATAAAATACCTAAAATCAGTTTCCAAGTTATCCATGAAGCTTTCAATCAAATCCTTTAACCATACAACAAAATTTTCTATTATTTCAAAATAGTCCCTAAACTTTCCTAAAATTGCAAACGGGCCCTTACATGATTAAAATGTAAAATTAAGCTTCAAATGAATTAAAATAATCACAAAAGTCTCATAAAAGATCACAAGCAAAATTTGGTCACTTCTTTCTGCCCTAGAATAAATTTTTCAATATTTATGCAAAAGTCCCTAAACTTCTTAAAATTATAAAAAAAACCTAAAACTAAATAAACTATAGTTTAACTTGATAAATACCGAAAATACACTCCTAAGAGTGCAAGTATGCTTCGGCCAACAATATAGGTCTAAACAAAGATTTTTATTTTTTTATTTTTTTGGATTAGCCCTTAAACTTTTCATATTTATAAAATGACCACAAAAACACATATAAAAGCATGAATTTCGACCAATACCTAAACAATCTACCAATCAACTTTTTTAAACTCAATAATCACATATTCACATTTTATTTAACACAAATTAGCACCATTATATGATAAAATTACAAAAATAAGTATATAAACATGTTATTTCACCATAATAACAAGAAAACATAAAAAGAAATAAAATATATATGAACATATATATGCCAAACACAACACTAAAACCAACATCATATCAACATAAACATGATTCATGAAGAAAATAATTTACTAACAAGAACAAAAGAAAAAAATAAAATAAAATCAAGGAAATTAGTTCAAGGCCATTATGCTTAGTCTTTTAATATGGATAAAAAAATCCATGAACTTAAGCACATTTTTGGCTCACCAAAGAGAAGAAAAAAATGCAAACAAATAAAACTTCGAAGATTTAAGTGGAGATTTATAACTTAACAAAGCTTTGAAATTTTTTTCAAGTATTTTCTCTTTCTTTTTTCTAAACTTTTTTTGGGGGGTCTCCAAAAACTAAAAACTTCATGAAGAAAACATCCTCCCCTATAAATAGGGGATGATGATTCGGCCAAGGAGGGTGAAAATCATTCTTGGCCGAATTTCACTCTTTTTTCTTCATAATTTTTTTTATTTGCTTGATGTTTTAGTTCACTTGTTAGGTTGGAAAAAGTAATAAATGTTGTCATAAGTGCATGCCTATCTTTTCTTACAAGCTACTATCTCCATTGTCATGATTATGCTAGTTTAGGTGATGATGATTTTGGTTAGCTTGTTGGAATTAGTTGGAATGAAGCTAAATTAATTGGAAAATAGTTAATTCCAACCAAATGAGGTTTCACGCAACTAAATTGGCAAATTATAAAATTAATTATGTAAAGGCAAAAATACATTATGAATTTACAAATAAACATAATTTTAGAAGTAAAGAAACAAATGCAATAATGTGCATAAAAAGCCTAATTGAAAATTTCATGAAAAAAAAGATAATAAATTAAAATTCATACACTCAACAAAATTCTACATAATAAATCCAATTAAAAATTTAACCATATAGAAAATAAATAAAAAATTTGAATCAAAATAATTGATATAAAAATAACTAAAAAACTAAAAGAAAAAGTTGGTGGACTTTCTTGGAAAATTGAATATTAAGATGGGCTTGGTAGGCTTTTAGAAAGTGAAATGAGCTGGATGGAAAATCAACAAAATGAGCTTGGTAAAGTCATTGGGCTTGTTAAGAAATTATGGGGCTTATTTATCTTATTTATAAAATTTGAATTTTTTAGGCCCATTAAGGAGATTTTGCACAAAATATAATTAATAAAATTAATAAAAAATTTTATAAAGACTTTAAGTATTGGATCATACAAGGAAAGTTCTTAGGAAGGCTTATGTGCAAGAAAAAAAGAAAAAATCCAAAACTCATAAAATTTTAACAGAAAACCTTTGTGGAAAAAATTTATTATTTGAAAAAAACTTTAGAACAAAAAAAATAAATTGAATTTTTTAAAAACTGATTTGATGGTGGTTAAATGAAAATATTTAAAGAATTTTAAAGTTCAAAACGTAAGAAAATTCTACCAAGAATTTTACAGATTAAAAGAAAGCTTGTCATTTAGGATAAAAATTTTCAAAAAATACATGAAAACTTATAAAAATGAATTAAAGGGAACATATTATTCAAAACATTGATTTACAAAACGGAAAAGATAAAAATTCAAAATTTGATATTTGAAATTTGAAATAATTTTATTAGAAAAAATTTCATGAGTACAATACTCATGATACTGTGAAAAAAATTCAAAATTAATTACAAAAAGAAGTAACTTGACACTTTATGGTATAAAATATCAATATAAATTTTTACATGAATATTTATGATTTTTTTGGGTGAGAATCGACATAAAACCACATCGATATTGGTAAAAATACCCGACCATCAATTCCTCGAGTGTTTTAGAAAAATCTTAAGAAATTCTTAAAAATAGGAAAATTAACCATGAGATCATCTGCAGAGGTGATTTCCAAAATTTTCAAGAACTAAATTTTTCCTTTGCAGATTGATATTCTTTACCCGAGAAAATAGATTTTTCATCATATGTATATACAATTATTTACATATGACTGATTAAAATTAAAAAAAATATGAAACCGCTCTAGTGGAGGTTAACCTCTATCAAAGTGGCTATTTGATTTTTGTTCTTAAATACTTGGGACTTTAAGGGACAAACAGCCCAAACGAAATTATGTGTCTACAGTAGCTATTGAAGGTGTTGAGTCGTTCCTAGAAAACTCTTCAAAAATCCATCTTTAGATGATTTTAAGTCCTCAAGAATATGATGGGGCAATCAATTAAAAAACAAAAAAAGAAAGAAAAAAAATGAATGAAGTTCTAAAGTGAAAACTTGAAAAGGGCGGTCTAAAACAAATTTAAATGCTTTGGAATTACTCTTAAACTAACAAAAGTAGCCATCAAGGGAAAAAACTCTTTAATGTTAATCCAAAAATAATCCTAAACTTTTGGAAATTCATGCCATTAGCAAAAATTGAGTCAAATACCTAAATACTACTTTGATTTAAGCTAACTTTTTAGAATTTTCTTGTCTAGCCTTACAAATTAATACTTTCCAAAAGCCTTCCAAAATTAACCCTTTGAAACTTAGAGTTTACTACTATTAGTTTAACACTTACCGAACAATTATATTTGAATTAAAAAAATGTTTTAACTTAATTGTTTGCCTTTCAAAGAACTCTCTTAAAAGGAACATTCACCTAAATTTGATCTTGATAAACCTATACTTTATTGTATCAATTTTTTCAAGATAAATTTTAATGATGCCATCATATTTGCCTCTAAATCCATTCCCTTACCACATCTAAAGATGTCCTAAATGGTGATCATCAATTGAAAGAAAACTTTAACATCAAAAGATGAAGATGGCTTGTCATTGTCCTAGCTATTAGAAAATTCATTAGTGAAATTATTTAGAATTCTTTATAGTTTCTGATCAAGTTAATCTTTTCCCAAGTTAGAATAAGAAGGTGATCTCATTTTGTAAATCCTAAAAGATTGATAAAATTCATATACTTATCATGATTTAAATGGAAGTTTGTAAATATGCCTTAAGCATATATTTATCCAACTATTTAAAGTTATATCTTTGAATTAACGAACACTAATTTGACATTTAATGACTTTTCAAGAAAAATTGAATAATTCCTAGATTCCTAAAGTTAAGACCAAAAGACAAATTTCATAGGGGGCAAATATAAAATTGCTTTTCAACAATTTAAACTTCATCAACAAGCCATTAAGAAGAAAATAAATTGACAATAATGAAGTTAAGATTGATGAGACCCTGCCAACATTGACCTTTGTGATTTTTAAATTCAAATGTCTTATTCATTTAATCTTGTGAAAGGTAGGTGATGTAGGATTTAAGTTTGTTATCCTCTTTATTCATTCCTGTGAAAGGTAAATAAAGTGAGATTTAAGTTTATCATCTTTTTCATTCAATTCTATGAAAGGTAAGTGAAGTTGGATTTATGTTTGTCATCCTCTCCAACTGATCCTGTGAAAGCTAGGTGAAGTAGGATTTAAGTTTAATAAGTTTCACTTGGTTGGGAACTAGTAGAGTAATATGTTCTCTTCTCTTCTGAAAGGTAGGTGAAGAGGATCTAAGTTTGTTATCATCTTTATTCAATCACGTAAAACGTAGATGAAGTAGGATTTAAGTTTGTCAATTTCATTTGGTTAGGATTCGATGGAGTAAAATGATCTCTTCATTCAATCTTGTGAAAGATACATAAAAGAGGCCTTAAGTTAACTTTATCCAACTAAGTGAAAGGATCATCAAAGTTGTTGTTTGTTAGCTTCACTTGGTTAAGAACTAGTAGCATAAAACGGCTTCTTGAAAGGTAGGTGAAGAAGGCTTTAAGTCAACTTCATTCAATTAAGTAGAAGGATCAAAAAAGTTTTTTTTTTTTAATTTTTTCATCTAGTACAAAATCATTAAAGTGAGCTTGTATAAAAGCCCAAGAGTAGCTTATGGCTTTATCCCTATCAAAATTAGCACCAAAAATGAAAAGCCTAAAAGTAGCTAATGGCTTTGTCTCTACGAGATTGGCACCAAAATGAAAAAGTCTAAGAGTAGTTGATAGCTCTATCCTTGTTGAAATTGGCACCAAAATGAAAAGTCCAAGAGTAGATAATAATGCAGTCCTTGTGAAATTGGCACTAAAATATTAAAAGCCAAAAAGTATCTGATGGCTTAGTCCTTGAAAAATTTGCACTGAATTAAAATTATCTAATAGTAGCTTATGGCTTAGTCCTTGCAAAATTGGCACCAAAATGAAAGGGCCCAAGAGTAGTTGATGGCTTAGTCTCTGTGAAATTGGTTAATGGTTAGTCCGTGCAAAATTAGCAAGAAAATAAATAGTCCAAGAGTAGCTAATGTCTTTATCCCTACGAAATTGGCAATAGAGAAATGAAAAAGCCCAAGAGTAGCAAATGGTTCTGTCCAGGTGAAATTGGCACCAAACTTTGAAAGCCTAAGGGTAGCTAATGGCCTCGACCCAGTCAAAATTGGCATTAAAATATAAATGCCCAATGTAGTTGGTTAGGTAAAAACCAATGCAATTAGCCTATAAATATGTATATATATAAAACCTTTTCTGTTGAAAGGCTTATCGTGGCCCAAACAAAATCGTGCCTATTTAGTCTTTGTCTTGCTCCTAATTTTCAGCAACGACCTATAAATTTGAATATATTTTTGAAATTTTCTCATTTTTCTCAAATAAGGAATTTTTAATTTCATAATTTTTTTGATAGAATTTTCTAAGTTTAAATTTTTAAAATTCTTTGAGTACTTTCATTAAAATCATGTTAATTTAATTTTTGAAATTGTAATTTATTTTATGAGTTTTCTATTTTTTTTCAAATATTAATTTTCTTTCATAAAGATTTTTCGTGTAAAATTTTATGAGTTTAGAATTTTTAATTGTTATTTTTAAGGCATAAAATTTCTCAAAAATTATATTTAGAGCTCAACACTTATAATTTTCATGAAAAAGTTTATTAATTTTATTTTAATTTGGGCTAATTTCTTTAATGGTCCCAAAACTTCTGAATTTTGATAATAGGCCTAGTAAACCCATTAATTTCCTAACAAGCCTAATAAAATTTGCCAAGCCTATTTTTGATTTTTCACCAAGTCTATTTCATTCTCTACAATTCCAACAAGCCTATTTTTGATTACTTCAACAAGCCTATTTTACTTTCCAACAAGTCCCACTTAGGCCCATTTTGATTTTACAATAAAGCTCAATAATTTTTTCTCTCTTTACAATTTTTATTAATTGTTTTGAATCCTAAATGTTTATATGGATAATTAATTAGGGCTTATAAGTGCTTAAATTTGTAGTTGAATTTCTCAATTTATAACTTTTAATTTCTTACAATTCAGTCATTTCACTTTATTTTTTCATTTTCTAATCATAAAATTTGTAATTATAATTTTATTTACTATGACATTTTCACAAATTTGTTTATATTTATTTTAATTTTAGAATTTGATAATTTGGTTATACGAAAATTAATTTAATCGAGATTGAATTTTATTAGTAAGTTTGATATTATCCAAATTGGACTCCTTTTAAGGCAAAGGTTCTAGATGATGATGTCATGCATGTGTAATATGCAAGATAACAAATATATCATTTAAAGCTTATCAAAAAACCAAAAATGCTAAGAAACATCTAGAAAAAGTAAAAAAATAAAAAAAAAATGATATGGCTATTTAGCCAAGAGGGTTTCTTACTACAATTGGCCGATTATCCTCTTTATAAATAAGAGGAGAAGCTTTCATTTAGGGGATTTTAGCTTTTCATAACAAAGACTAAAAAATATTAAGGTTTCTTAAGTTTTTAATCTTTAAGGTAAATTCCTTGTAAAAATTTTAATTTTTATTGATTTCATGCTTGATTCTTCCTTTTAGTGAGCCAAAATCAAGTTTGTGATCATAGATTTTAATCCATGTTGAAAAGGTAAGTATGATGGTATGAACAAAATTTCTTGATTTTAATGTCATATTTAATTTTTATCAGTATTATGTTGATTTTCATCAAGATAATTTGTTTTTGTTGACAGAAATATTGTTATTATTATATGTATATTTTTATATTATTTTTATGCTATTTTTCTTGGGATTTTCATGTTGATTCATGTTGATTTATTTAATATGTATATTATTTATCATGATTTTATGCATAATTAAGCTTGGTAGAAATTATTTATATTGACATTTATGGAAGTATGCGATAAAAAAATATTTTTGATGATTATTCATGTTGGTCGAATTTGATGGTGGTTCTTGATGAAATTTTTATGCTTGATTTTGTGATATTTTATATTATTTTGTTATATATTAAACTTGTAATGACTAAAAAATAATTTTTCCAAAATTTTAATGCTTTGGATAGGTGTTTCCAAGCCTTGGCCGAAACTAACAAGGATGATTTTGTGACGTTTTGATTTTTTAAGTTATTTTGCAGTTATGGGAAGTGTAGGGACCAAATTGCAAAAATTGAAAATTTTTTTTCAAGGTCATCCATGCTTGATAGAAAATTCCAAGCACCATTAGAAATGTTTTTCACATATATTTCACATGTTTAAATGCATTTTTAAACTTTTTAGGACTTTTTTAAAATTTCAAAATGTTTAAGGATCTATTTGTAAAAATTGAAAAAAAATTGTTTCTAGACCAAAGGTACTTACCAAATGGTTTATGTGATTTTTGGTGTGTTTTCCATGTTAATTTTGATGTGTTCGATGTTTGATTATGTATTTTATTTTATATAGGGACTATTTTGTAAAGTTAGGCAACTTTAAGGATCATTTAATAAAGCCTTGCATTTAGGGTCAAAATGGTTATTTTTCATATCAAATTACCCATTCGGGGTATTTCGCTCATTTAAAAACACTTCTAGCATTTTTAGACATTTTGGGGCTAAAATATGATTTCATAAAACTTAAGGACCTATTAGTAATTTTTGCATGTTGGGTCAATTTTGTCATCTAAATTACCCATTTAGGGCAAAATTATTAGGTCATATCATTATTGAGTCGTTTAGGGTACTAAGATACTTATATGTCAAAGGTACACCCTATAGGCATTTTAGTAATTTATCTTAAAACCGAGTCATTTACGATCATCAGGATACTTCTATGTCAAAGGTGCATAATAGAAACAGGTTCATCTTTTTATGAAGTTATCAAGCCATTTAAGGTTACCGAGATACTTTAACGTCAAAGGTAGACCTTAGGTACATTTTAGTATTTTACATTACAACTAAGTCCTATGTGATCACTTGGATACTTATATGTTGAATGTGCATTGTAAGAATAGGTTCATTCCTTAGGAAGTTATCAAGTTTTTTTAGGGTTACCAGGATCTTTCATATTTAAGATATACCTTAGGGACATTTTAGTAATATATTTTAAAACTGAGTCCTTTAGAGTCACTAGAATACTTATACATCAAATGTGTAATTTAGGGGGCCTTAGGATAAATTTTATTATTTCATAAAATCAAAATATTTGAAAATTAAGGCAATGTCTCCAAGTTAAATTAGTTCATGGAGTGTCTCCTAGTATATGTGAAGGGTTCTACATATTACTTAAAAATGAGATATCCTTTTAAAAATAAGAAAATTGCTTTTTTTTTTTAATTTTGTAAAAATAAAACCCTTCATATTCTTTCGAGCCCCCGATGAAGTGTGAAAGATATTTTGATTCTTAAAACTTTTCATATTCCTATGGTTTTCTAGTGGGGTGTGAGAGATATAATGATAAAACCTATCATATTCCTCTGATCCTTCAATAAGGTACGTTAGATATTTTGATCTCCAAAATTATTAAAAACTTAATTTTCTCATATAGAATAATAAACCTTTTTCATAAATTTTATTTTTATATATATGGGAGTTATAATTAACTACCAGATATTGAAACTGAATTAAAATCAAATTTTATGTTAACACACGCTTAATAAGGCACCGATTTTTGGGCACCATAAGAGGTCGAACCTTACTTGTTATTGTAAATGATTCTTAGACCCTTTCATACTCTGGTGTTAATGCTAACCTTGGATTTTATCTACATAGTTTCATAACCCTTGAAATACGAACTCCAATAGGTGATCGATCTCACCTAGCCAAAGTAGATTAGTGACAACTCCAAAATAAATGGTTGTTTCATAATGATTATTTAGATTAGGTTGAGTGAGTGATTCATCTTTGCAACTCAGTCTCAAGATACAAAAAAGGTTAGAAAATAATAACAAGAACAACAACAATAACAATAATAATAATATGCCCCTTATAAATAAAAACTAATGATATATAGATATATAGACCTGCCTTTTATGTTTAGCTAGTCAGGATTTGTATCCTGGCCATGTTATGACATAAGTAATCCTTACACTTGTGACACCAAGCCACCTTGTATATGAATTATAATACCTAAAGATCATCATGAATGGGTTCGTAATGATAGGTACCAAAATAAGGGTGGTTTTGGGTATGATAGGTAGCATAATAAAGGTGAATAAGTGGTCTAGAAAGGATTTGTTATTTCAAATGATATGAAAGGACATATCTCATTTGTTCCCAACCATGTTAACTTAAAGCCCTTGGCCAACGCAATGCTGACTATGGACTTAACACATAGGGTTGTAAGGCTAATATGAAATAGGTTGAGAATAGACACTACACCATGCTCTTACCTTTTTTGACATATATGATGAAAAGATTGAATTACACTGACATACTGCACACTGAAAGGCTTGACAAAACTCTATTGACTCTAGTGGCATTTAGGTAGCCATGTTGCATTGCTAGATGCCGCTCATGGTCTATAGATATAAATTTTCTTAATTAAATAAATTTATATTTATTGCCAACATATTTAGGGCCTAACAGGTTATACACAAAAAGGTGATTTTATGAAATTAGATTGGGATTGGATTAAATTGTAGAGATATTAATCTCTTAGGGACTAAATTGAAAAGTTCAATTTATCAAGGGGTTAAAGTGCAATTAATCATAAAATTGTATTTAATCCTAACCTTAACTATTTATAATTTAATTTCGCAATCCTTGTTTTATTGGTAGATTGATGCCACCCTTTGTTGTTGACAAGGTGTACCACATGCCAAAAAGCATTAAGAAAGAAAAATGCTGTCTTGTTCTCGATTTTTCAATGGGAAAAGGTATTCATTCAAAGGGAAGGTTTACGAAACCTAAGTCGCTAGCATGACTCCCAGCAAAACTTGTCCCGGCATTGTGAAGGTTTCTCAAGTCACCTGTGTGGATCATCGTTGAGGCCAGACAATTGAATAGCTTTCGTTTGTACAAGAAAAAGTGGAGATTAAATTTAATCAAGGATTTTGACAATCCCAATATAAGATATGATTTTTTTGTTTTGTTTTTCTTGAATTTTCAAATCATTTGAAGATGAACAAGTAGATCATTTGAGGAATTTGGTATGTTTATTTAATTTTTTATTGCATAATTGAATGATAATTATTAAATTTATTATTTTTATTCATTTGAGCATCACCCGAATTCCAAGAATTGTGACTCAAATATTCGAATGCCTAAACAAAGGGGTCTGTAATAGTATGTTAGTGAGTCTTTCCCAAGTCTTCAAGAATGTGGTGTTGTAATGTGTTGAACGTGAACCCAACATGTTGGAGTTCGGTGGATAAGTTTTTTTTTGTATTAGGACTCAGTTGTTGAGATGTATCATACACTTGACTTAACCATAAATGGTAATTTATTTTGGTTAGGTGATAATGGTTAGCTACCTAAGTTTGTCTTTAAGGGTTATGAAATACTCAAAAATAAACTCCAAAACTTTGCTTAATAACCCTAAATTCTTGTGAAAAGGTTTAGGGAGTTGGTTATGCTTTGAGTGAGACATGTCTCCTCCATGATATCCATAAATCAATTCCTCTAAACTACATGTTAACTTAAACCTCCATTGTAGTTAGTTTTAAGTTTTCAGTATTTAATTATAATACCTATATTTTTAAATTTTTAATTAATATTACTATTTTAATTTTAAGTAAATAGGGTATTTATATATTATAAATATCAAAATGTTTTCAGCCCTCTTCCAAAAAATGGAAGGAATAAAAAAGTTTTATTTTTCAAGAAAATAAAAAATTTTGATTTACTTATTTAAAGATTGTTGTCAGCAATGTGCCCTTACCTTATCGCGAAAGGAAACATGCAATTTAAAGATATTTTTCTTGACAAGAAAGTATTGTCTTGATCAAGACTCTTCTTTTTTAACAAAGGGGAGAGAGAAAGCACGGATCCTTTACTATATATCATGAAAAAGGAATTATCAGATGAATCAATTGTCAAAGTATCCTTGGATGGGCACTGGCTAACACTTGAAGTCTCCACCAAATACATTGGGCTAGGTGCAATCAGATACCTATTGAAACTCAAAAAATGAATTATGAGGTTTGCATAGTCCAGAGATTTCATGATTAGGTTCAAAAGTTGGCTACACAGAGGGAAGTATCAACTTCCCAACACACCTTAAAGCTATACTTTCTAGTTATATCTTGCATTAGTTTTAGTTCCCTTGGTTTTGACTTGTCATCATTCTGTTAGTGCATGAATTTTTGTAAAGAGATATCCAAGGCTTTAAGAAAATTTTAATCCCATATACATCCTAAAAAATTGGGAAACATAGTGATTTTTGATAAAATAAGTTTGGATTTAGTTTTGAAAATACAATACTTCATATCAAGCACTGGAAGGATACTGATGAAGACATTACCTTTATGATTTTTGAAAATGATTTGAAAATATGAATATAAAATAAATACCACAAAGAGAAATGTGTTAGTTAGAAGGAAAAGAAATAATTTCGCATAAAATAAATCACACAAAAAGGGAAAAGAAAGGGATGATTGAAATGTATCTCGTAATTGTTATCGGTTATCTAAAATCAACCAAGTCGACAATTTTTTAGATGCTTTGGATCCATTGGTTGCTTAATGCACAAAAACTAGGTTTAAATTTTAAAAGTCCACAAAAATTTTGAGAGAGAGAAATTTTGATTTTTGATGAATTTTAAAAAGGTAAGGTGGAAAATTTTAAGTTGGCAAAAATTAACTATTTTTGGACAAAAGTTACATCCTTATGGTTTCTTGACAAAACCGATACTTTTTATTTTAAACAAGTTGGAGTTGATAAAAATGAAATTGACAATTCAAAAAAAAAAATGTTCATACCTTGATTTGAGTGTAAGGGTTATTGCATATCTTTTTGACTTAGCATTGGTCAAATACATTTAGAGGCATTCAAATGCCTTAGAGTGGGAATTTAGAAAATTTAGTTAATTTTAACTAATATTAAAAATAAGGGATAGCATTGTGTTATCCCCATTTTTATTTTATTTTAAGTTAATTTGAAGGTTGCAACAGTCGAGTGAGGTATTGTTAGAAAGCTGGTTTGATAAGGATTAATGTAAAAATATTTCAAAAATCTCAAAAATCACTTTCTAGAATGAAATTCTTTTTGAAATTGGTTCTAGTGCGATATTAACAGCACATGCAAGGGAAAGGGTGCAACAAACTTTGAAAAATCATCCATGACTCATTTGGAATCGCTAAATCAAAAATGATACCTTTTCAAAAAGAGAAATTCACAAAATTTTTAGGAAAAATATTTTAAGAAGTAAAAAAAAAAATTCTACTTAGCTAAATGGCCTAAACAAAATGCAAATCATTAACTTAGGGGTTCTAAATAGTATTAGTTTGAAAAATTATAACTCCCTTATCTGGAACAATCTGAAAGCAAAGGTGCCCTTCTAGGAAAAAATATTAGAAAATTCATGAAAACTTTTTTAATGTTCAAAAATGATTTTTCAAGTTATGACCATAATGCTGCCAGGGCAAAACAAGGGAGTTTTTTTTTATTTTTCAAGCTTCTTAGGACTAAACTCAGGTTTTGGACATTTTAATGTCCTAACAATAGGGGTTTGATGACAATAGCTTCACAAGCTCATTCGCTCAATCCCAAAGTAGTTTGGGATGATGAAACAACCCATTACTTATGTCATTAATAAAGGACTCTAGACAAAAATACCAAGGCATAAACAATTTTAGAGAATCAAAGGGGATATTTTATTTTATTTTTTGAAAACAGAATATTTAGCCTCATTAAACCTTGAATCTAAACATGGAAAGCTTGATTGTTCTTTAAAATTGGAAAACCAATAAATAGGAAACCTTAAGTCTATGGTACTCTCTATTTATTAAAGTTAACATAGCCTTAACTTGGGGGTATTTAGAAAAATAGATTTTTAAGAAACAACAAAGAAGCATTTTGATAAACATATGATTAACTACAGGTGACATTCATGCCAATGCCATGGAGATCATGTTTGAACAAACCAAAGATGACCTTTAAATGTGAAAATAAAGACAAAAATACAAAAAAAATAAACATGAAAGTGCATGGAAATATTAGTTTCATGAATGACATCAAGAATCATGCCATAAAAATGATGTAAGCATGCTTAAATAAAGAAGGAAAGCTTGCTGGAATTTTAGGACAGCATTAAAACACACTTTCAAAATAGTCCAAGCACATAAATATGACAGAACATGGTGGAAGGGTCAATAAAGCATAAAAAAATCCTAAGTCTACCACAACAAAGTCACAAGATGCATGAGAATCCTAAGATAAAGTCATGGTCAGCATGTTAAAGCTCATGACAATGATGCAAATGAATAGAAAATAAGTAGATGAATGGAATAGAATAAGAATTATAACTTAAAACTTAAGAACCTTGTTGTTGATGTTGTGTATAAAAGAACTTGCACTTATAGCTCACTTTCTTCCTTTTTTTTGCTATGATTTAGCAAAAAAATGTGGCCTTAAATGAGCTTTGATTATTATACTATGAAAGAAGAAAGGTTGGAGAAGAGAAATGTAATAAATAAAGGGTTTTGGAAGGGTCTTTAGAGTGCTTAAAGAAGAGCTATAAGAATGGAATTTTCTAAGGGTGGTGGTTGATATAAGAGTAATCCATTTTGGCTGAGCTCATAACATATCCTATATAAGATTTAATCTTACTATAAAAACCCTAGCAAATGTGGGGCATTTAGGATATTTGAAGTGTACAATATAATGAGTCATTGTATGAAGGAGCAACCTTTCAGCATTGCATTGGTTGATGTATAGCCTTGGCAGTAACAATAAACCGTGCATGAGCTAATATAGTGAGTAAGGTCAAGCTTGCCTTTATCAATAACAAGCATAATAGACCTTGAAAAGTGTTATAACCTAGTGTTTAAGGCCTAAAAATGAAATCTCTATGTTTTTTAGAAAGTTATGCCTGATTTTATATGATTTTTAAGGACAAAGTCATGACTAAATTCATGTTTTGATATTATGGTGAAAAAGTGTGAAAATAGCATGAATCAAGTGCCTTGTGGTATTGATACAAAAGGCTTTGTATCTATTTAAGAGGCAAATTTTGCCTTTCACTATTGATACAAAAAGCTCTATATCGATGCCCAATGCAAAATTAATTTCCAATCTTGAGACAAGGCATTTTGTATCAATATCAAGCACAAAATTTTCCCAAGTATCGATACTACATGACTTATATCGATACAACTTGGCTAAAGTTCATGATTTTAGCTATGATATAACTTGGTATTGATACTAAAGCTTCTTGTATCAACACCAATATCAAAGTTATCAATACACGGCATCTTGTATTGACACTAATAGGGATTTTTTGTGTTCTGATGATGCAGTGGCCTTATATAAATACTAGAGGCAATGTATCAATACCCATTTATGCAAATATGGATTTTACACACCTTTGGCTCTTTGAACATCTTACCATTGCTAGGATTGATGGATCATTGATCCATGCATGCTCAAATCTGTAAAAATAACTTAAATAGTGACCTTTGATGCATTTTTTTTTACATTTTTTAATATGATCCCTACGCATTTCAAACCTTTCCCAAAAAATATTTGCTGGCACCATGTAGCATAATATTGCTTGGTAGTCATCCTTATTTTTTGTTTTTATTATTTTATTCTATTACCTTTCAATTAAGTCCCAAGATGTTAGAAATTAGCCTAGACAAAATAGGTTATCTACAACTGTCCTTCTTTGGCTATTACTGAGTATCAAGAGCAAGGCAAAGACTGATGACACTAATTTCTCTGAGGTGTGCTTTATGTGTCCTCATGCTCCTATGATAAAAGACCCAAAATTAATTTTAGCTATGATTCTAACCTTTGCAAGAATGTAAAGTTTAAGTTTTTTTAAGGATTATTTTTATCTAAAACCTAGATTGCGATCTTAGGCTCGATTTATCCCTAAGTTTGGCTTAAAAAATGACAAAGAGACTAAAAAGTTGGAACTAAACTTGCCAGTATTATCAGATTTGATTTTAAGACAAAGTTTTTGACAAAGGGAAAACTAGTCAAACTAAGCCCATAGGATTTATTGAGTTTAATCCTTTCACTTTTGATGACATGGGTCAATTAATCAAGACTGACCTCTTGGCATGACTGGGCTTTAACTTTTGATGACATTAGCCAAGTAATTATGACTGGCTTACTAATGTCATTGGGCTTGGACATTCAATGACATAGGCTAATCAATCACTTATTGGTGTTATTGGGCTTAGACTTTTAATGACATAGGCCAATTAGTTAGGATTGACCTACTAGCATCATTATGTTTTAACTTTTGATGACATAGGCTAATATGTTAAGACTAACCTATCAGTATCATTAGGCTTTGACCTTTGATGACATAAACTAATTAGCCAGAAGTGACCTATCGATGTCATTAGCCACAAACTTTCGATGACATGGGACAATTAGCCAGGCCTCACCTAATGGTGCCATTGGGCTTAGACTTTTGATCACATAGGCCTAGCCGAGATTAAGCTACTGGCATTATTAGGCTTAGACTTCCTATGACATAGGCAAATTAGTTAGGATTGACTTACTGTTATCAATGGACTTTGACTTTTGATGAAATAGGCTAAGTAGCCCAGACTGATCTAGCAGTGTCATTAGGCTTAGAATTTTGATGACATGGACCAATTAGCTAAGATAAACCAACCAGTATCATTAGGCTTTGACTTTTAATGGCATGGGCTAATTAGCTAAGACTAACCTTTTAGCGTCATTGGGCTTTAACTTTTGATGACATGGGCTAATTAGCTGGGACTAACCCACTGACGTCATTTGGCTTGACCTTTTTGACAATTATAAAAAGGCATCTTATAAGATTTTTCTCACACTAGAACTCATAAATAATGCAAAAGGTGCATTTAAACTATGCATATATTGATATGATGTGAGTGTTTTTGAGAAAATGCAAGTATAAATTTATGTATTCATTGGTCTTTCACACATTTGTTGCCATTTTGGCAAGTGAAACATTTCTTAACACATAAAAGGTTAAAGCTTAACAGGATTTGTTATCTCTTTTTTTCTTTGTGTGTTGACACAAATCCCTCATGGAGGCATATAACCAATGATTGTTGGTCTTTTCAAGATATATGCTAATCTTTCACCTCTTGGTTTCTCACTACCTTGTGGAGGAGTAATTTGCTAAGTTGCTAACTTTTCAAAGGTAACTTCATAAGTAAAAATAAATATGAGATCTTTTTAAAGATGATCTCTAGCTTTTAACTTTTTTTGCCTAAGTCGTGTTTTATATTTAAACTTTAAAGTCTTCAAGGCATCTCGACTTTCTTTAAGAGGACAAAAAAATAAGGTTATTGTTCGTCAACTTAAGACTACACTCTTATAGCCTTATGTTATAAAGTTTTCATCTCTTTTCTTTAGGCGATTGATATCCCATGTGCCATAAGTCACCTGGGTATAGCATCAGGCAAATTAATCGTAACTTATCCTAAAAATTGTTTTCTGGACTCAAATGTGATAACATGTCATGTTCATGTGGCATCAAAATGCCTAACAATTGGTAATCATTTTTAGGGGTATTCTTGACTTAAGTAAGAAAATCAATACTTTTGTATGGTTTGTGTAAGACATGTTGATTTGAAAGGTTAAGAGTTCAAAAATATTGACAAACTATGATCAAAGACTCTTGATATCAACTAAAAAGGTTAAAGTTTCGATAGGTTGACACTATAAAATCAAAAGTCAACATGGGATAGTCAAAGAAGATGGACATTTTTTCACTCAAATTTTTTGAAGCCTTATCATGACACTTCTTGATTTTTCAATGTGACAGCATGATAACTGCTAGATTTGGCTAGTAATCCTTTAGTCCTAAGAAGGTTGTTTGGAAAGCCTCATGCATAAGCACAGAATCAACAGTCAATATAGGATAGTCAAAGATTTAGGCTTTCACAAATCAATCAACAAGAGAAAATGAATAATCCTTCACTCAAATATCATAAAGCCTTATCATAATGCTCTTTCAGTTTTTAAATGTGATAGTGTGATAGGTGCTAGATTTGGCTAGTAATCTATAGTCCTCATAACGCTGTTTGGCAAGCTTTATGGGTAGGTGCTGATCTTAACTAAGGGGTATTGATTAGGGAAATATTTAAATGGATGTTTTGAAAAATGCATCTCTTGTCTTAACTTGTGAAGGTTCTAGATATCTTGAGGTTTTAAAAGTTTTAACAATTCTCTTAATTGAGGTGGATGATTTTTCTTTTGTAATTATTTAGGCAACATCAAAGATTGCTTCAGGCTTTTCAATTTTACTTTAAACTGCCTTGTTTTTTCAAGTTTTCACCTTAGAGCTTTATTCTTTATTCTTAACTTTTTTTTTCCTTTTGTTTATTGATTGCTTCTTTATGCCCTTCAAGGAAGCTTAAGACAATAAAAAAAGCAATGCTCAGAGAAGAAGGTCATCAATTCAAATAGCCATGCCTAACTAAAATAGACTTTTTGAGGTACGTAATGCATGTTGGTATACGAGGTTTTGAAAAAAAGTATGCAAGCTTAAATTTAATGTTTAAGGATGATTGGACCAACAATCAAATTTGAAGGTTTCCACTCTTGGGTTTCTTCATTTTGTTTTCTTTAGTTCATTCCTTCTTGATTTGATTTTGACTTTGATTTTTGATAGATATTTTTTTCCACTTTGTCTTTGAATTTTGTGTGTTTTTTGGGAACCTTGATAACTTGATACATCCTATATCTATACTTTGATGTTGGGCATTTTGATAATCACAGAAGCAGGGATCTGCTCTTTCTCGTTAAATGGCTTTCCATGCCCCATAATGTGGAAAGTTATCCTTGATCAAGGTTTTTGAAAGAATGAATACGTTAGGCTTAAAAGAGGTAGCAAGGGGATTATAAAAGTATAAAAATAAGATGGTCATCTTCTATTTTAAACATGGCTATGTTATAGACACTTGATTTTGTTTGGATCCCCTTTCTTGTTAGTCCAAAAACATCCGAGATACAAAATTAGGCACTTGTCTTAATGGAGGTAAATTTTATTCAGGGGAATGTACATTTTCAAGACCTATTTAAATATACTTGAATGATCGTAGGTGCACGTGATAAAATTAGCACCATTTTAAAGGTCATGAATAGCAAATCCCAAATAAAAAGACAAATTTAAAGGTAAAATTATCAACATTTAAATTTATGCTTATGAAATTTTAAAATTTGTTTATGCAGATGTTATCATGGTTAGATTTCCAATTTTTAGAATTTTTTTGAAAATTTTCGTTAAATTTAGGAAGTTCACTTTAATATATTTTTACCGATACTTGCATGGTATTAATGCTGATATGCCCCCCAAAAAATCAAAAATAATTGAGGAAAAATTCGTATTGGCATTTATACCACAAGTTGTCAAGTTATCCATTTTTATAATTAATTTTAAATTTTTTGCAGTGCTGCAAATATCATACTTATAAAATTTTTCAGTATAAATTATTTCAAATTTTAGATTTTTCATCTTAATTAATTTTTTATAAATTAATATTTTGATTAATGTGGTGGAGAAAACTCATTGTTTTTAAATTTGAACATATTTTTTAAATTTTCTTGATTTTAAATATGAGCTTTTCCTTATTTGTAAAACTTTTGGTGGAATTTTCTTGATTTCTGAACTTCAAAATTCTTTAAATATTTTCATTTAATCACCATTAAATCAGTTTTTTAAAATTCATTTTATTTTATAAGTTTTACATTTTTCTTCCTATTTCTAAAATACAAAGTTTTCTACTTCATAAATTTTTTCGAAAAGATTTTTCTTGAGTTTTTAATTTTTAAAATTCTTTAAATATTACTGTTCATTTCATATTAAGTTAGTTTTGAAAAATTCTTTTTATTTTACGAGTTTTGCATTTTCATTTAAAATTTTTCCTATTTATAAAATCGAAGTTTTCTACTATGCAATTGTTTTGCGAAATTTTTTATGAATTTATAATTTTTAAAATTCTGCAAATATTATTTTTTATTTCTTAATAAATCAGTTTTGAAAATAATATCTAAAATAAATAAATAAATAAAATAAAGAAATTTGTAAAAGTTGGTAGAAACTCCACCATTGCTGCCATCCTTCATCCCCTATAAATATGGGTTCGATTTCTTCACTGAGGAGCTTTAGCAATTTCCATGAAAAAGAACAAAGCAAAAAGACACTAAAAAATTGAATATTCTTAATTTTTCAAGCTTTCAAGGTATTTTTTTCTTGTACAAATTCTAATTTTTGTTAATTTCATCTTTGAATCTTTATTCTAGTGAGTTTTATGATTGCTTGAACACATGGATTTCATTCCATGTTGAAAAGCCAAGCATGAAAACAATGATCAAAGTTTATGTATTTTGTTGATATATTTGATTTTTATTGCATTTGTGTTGATTTTCATTATAATAATTTATGTTTATTAGTAGAAATGATATTACCTTTATGAAGATATGTTTAGTAATATTTATCATGTCATGATTACCTTGTTTTATTTTGAAATATTAGTGATCTTATGTCTTTTCAAGTTTGACAAAATTTTGTTTATATATTTATGATATTATTTGTGAAATTTCATGACAGAAAAACTTTATTTTGGTGATATTCATGCTTGGGCCAAATCTGATTACAATTAATGGTGATGGTTTTATGATTATTTTTGTCTTGATTTTATGGTTTTTAAGTTATTTTGTAGTGTAGTAAACATAGGGACTAAATTGTAAATTTGTAAAAGCTTCTTTGGTCATTTTTGGCTTGGTTGAGTGCTTTATGAGCCATGAGAATTCTGATTCATGTGTTTGCAAACATGTTTTAGGAGCTCTTGACACTGTAAGGGTCATTGTGTAATTTTAAAAAGTATAGAGACTAAATTGTGAAATATGGAAAAATTATGCTTTATGGCCAAAAGTACTTGGCCAAACCTTCATGTACATTTTTGCTATGATTTGTTGATTCTGACCTGATTTGATGATTTCTTCTAATGTTTTATGGTGTTTCCATATAAAAGTCAAAGTGTAAATTTAGGATGTTTAGGGATTATTTTGCAAAAAGTGGAAAATTGATGATTCAAGGCCAAGGTGTTTGGTAGAATCCTTGTGGATGTCCTTGCTGTGTTTTTCATATGTATTTTCTTATGTTTGTGATGGCTTTTCTGTCCAAGGACTTAAATATAAATTTTGAAAAGTTTAAGGACCTATTAGTCATTTTTGCATTTTAGGTTAATTTCAAAAGTTAAGTTAATTATGGAGCGTATAATGGTGACTTTATATCAATTTTTAGTTTTTTAGGTTGTCGAGATACTTGTAGGTTGAAGGTGTTAAGGTTATTTTAGTAATTTCTTTAGAACAAAGTCCTATGTCATCATCAGGATAGTTTTATGTTGAAAGTGTACAATAGAAGTAGGTTTATTTGTTCATGATGTTATCCAAACCTTTAAGTTACCAGGATATTTTCATGTCGAAGGTATACCCTCAAGGTATTTTGGTAATTTCACGTAAAACCAAGTCTTAGTTAGTAACCAGGATGCTTTAATGTGAAAGGTGCATATTTAGGATAGGTTTGCCATTTTATTGCCATATTAGTGTCCATTAGGGTACCAGGATACTTTTACATCAAAGGTATACTCTATGGGTATTTTGATAATTTCACTTAGAACCGAGTCCTAGATAGTAATTGGGATGCTTTTATGCTAAAGATGAATATTTAAAATAGGTTTGTCATTTCATCATCGTATTAGTGTTTTGTTAGGGTACTGAGATACTTTCATGTCAAAAGTATACCCTATTGGCATTTTGATAATTTTACCTAGAATCAAGTCCAGATAGTAACCTGGATGCTTTCATGCCAAAGGTACATATTTAGGGTAGGTTTGTCATTTAATCATCGTATTAGTGTTCATTAGGGTATAAGGATACTTTCACATCAAGGGTATACCCTAAAGGCATTTTGATAATTTTGGATAAAAATCGAGTCCTAAATAGTAACCAGGATGCTTTTATGCCAAAGGTACATATTTAGGATAATTTGTCATTTTATCACTATATTATTGTCAATTAGGATTATAAGGATACTTTCACATGAAAAGTAAACCCTTAGGGCATTTTGGTAATCTTTCTCGAGCTGAGTCTTAGGTAAGCACCAGGATGCTTTTAAGCTAAAGGTGTATATTTAGGATAGGTTAACATTTTTATTAACATTTTCAAGTCCTTAGGATAACCGGGGTATTTTTACGTCAAAGGTATTCTTAAGGATACTTTTGTAATTTTGCATTAGAATAAGTCCTATTTGAATGATAGGATACTTTCATGTCGCAATTACATGCTAGAAATAGGTTTGCCATATTAGACAATTTTAAGGTCTTAGGGCCAATATTTTTAATAAAATCTGGTATACTCTAAAATCAAGGCAATGTTTCCTAATTAATTAACATGTGAAATTCCTACCAGAATATGCGAGGGGTTCTATGGATTGTTTTAATAACGAGACATCTTTTTTCAAAATGAAAGTCGAGATTTTTCAATTTTTATAAAAATAAAACCTTTTCTATTCCATAGGTTCTCCAACAGGGTTCAATAAAGAATGATAAAAACTTTTGTATTTTTTTGGTTCTTCAAAAGGTATGAAAGATATTTTAATTTCTAAAAATATTAAAACCTGATTTCTTTCATCCAAAATAATAAATTTGTTCATTTCATAAAATTTTATTTTTACTTGTTGGAATTATAATTAAATATCAAATATTCAAAGTGAATAAAAATCAAATTTATGTTAACATGTGATTAATAAGGGATCGATTATCAGGCATCATGAAAAGGTCGATCCTTACTTTTAATTGTAACTGACTCCTGTACCCTTTCATGCGATCTCTGGTATGAGTGCAAGCCTTAAAGTTTGTTTTTTAGGGTTTCATAACCCTTGAAATATGAACTCCGACAAGTGATCAATCTCACCTGGCCAAAATAAGATGGTAGCGACTCCAAAATAACTAGTCGTTTCATAAAGACTATTTAGAGTTAAGTTGAGTAAGCACGTCATCTTGACAACTTGATCCCAAGGTACAAAAATAAAGAATAATAAAATAACAATATATACCCCTAAAATAAAAGAAAATAATGATATTTAGATATATATATATAAGAATAATAGCTACACTCACTATTTTAAGTCAGGCTAGTCAGGATTCGTATCTAGGCCATGTTAGACATATGTAGATTCATGAGTCATTCTTCGAGGCAAGGTTTTCTTAGAAAACATGTTGAATATCCTACTGATGTAGCATTTAATTTCATTTTCCTTTTTTTTCTTAAGTGCATGCCTTAGTATTCCTTTTTCACCTTGCTTTAAGGCATATTCCTTAAAGGCACAGACTTTCCCTAGCCAAATATGATTTTAGGTTTTGATTCACCAAAAAAAGAAGGCATAAATGGTTATAAGGGACCCTTTATAAGGATTTGCTCTAAAAGTAAGAGCAGTGCATTCTAGTGATGTTCTTTATTGGTCAAAGATTTGCGAAAAGGTTATGGTGTCCATGACAAGGGGTTGTCTAAAAGGATTCAAGGACTCTTAAGGTTCTAACCCTATCTGAGCACATGTCAAATGACCTATCTAGTTCCTTTGAAAATGGGTCTTAAGTATCGAACTTTCAAGCAACTTGAAAGATAGTCTTTCTAGTTGGTCAACTTTTTGTTGTGATTTTTTGATCTCTAAAGTGACCCAACCTGATATCAGATAAGATGTGGGGGAAATGTTTTGGAAAAGGTAGATTTTCCTCTAAAGACAATCACCAATTTATAAAGACTATCAACTTTTTTTTCTAAAAAAAATTATTACTACCTTTAAGACTGGAATTTAATCATGTAAGATTTATTGCCAAAGAGATTCAACATTCAAAATGAACCATGATGCAATATGATTACAAGTTGTTCATGCAAGGATTATCGGACTGCACCCGCTATGAGGTATTATCTACTTTAGAACAGTGCACAAACTGTCCTCAGGGTT
Source organism: Adansonia gregorii (assembly GCA_038382025.1). NCBI lineage: Eukaryota > Viridiplantae > Streptophyta > Magnoliopsida > Malvales > Malvaceae > Adansonia > Adansonia gregorii. The sequence goes on along the minus strand of JBBYHO010269218.1, from coordinate 7,691 downwards.
TTATCCTTTGAGAAAAGGCACTTTAATAGGGGAAAGTTGGCTCTTGCTATATAAGCCATAGTCCAAATCCTTGGCTAATCGATGTGGGATTGTTGCCTTGCCTCAACACTACCCCTAGGCAAGGGTATGGATTGTGTAGGTGGAGTAGACGAATAAGTCATAGATTGAGTAGGCAAGCTACCACTATGTAAGTTGTAAATTGAGTGGACAATATACTATCATATAGGTCGAATAACTCAAAGTTACTTTTCTACATGCCTGAATTAGATTTCAACTACGAACTTGTGGCTCATCGATTTATACAAACAGTGCCATTTATTAATGCAATAATAGGGATGATACGAAGCTACCTGCAAAACTATAAAGGTAAAAGAGGCTCAGAGTTAGACTCTTGGGGAACAATCCAATGCTTAAGTCAGTAGAGGATATTATGAATGAAGAACAAAGAGAGAACGAAGAAACTTTAATAACTCATACCTCAAAAGTGTTGATGCTACCTTTTTATATAGGCCTTAATAGGAGCTGTACTTGATTTGAAACTCTAGGTGAGTAAGAGTTATGTAGCAATCAAGCTTATCATTCAATAGGATTTAAAGTTATCCAACAATCCTTCAATGCTTATCTTCTCAATAAAATCGTACTTAGTGACGAAGGGCATAATAGTATATTGCCTTATTGACTCTTCAGTAGGACATCGGTTCCTCTCCTTCATGGACACCTTCTCTGGATATAATCAAATAAGGATGAACTTATGAGATAAAGCTAAAACATCTTTTGTCACGGAGGATGGGATATTCTACGATAAAGTTATGCCCTTCAAGCCTAAAAATGCAAGGCCATTTATCAACATCTAGTGAATAAAATTTTTAAAGATCATATTAGGCGATCCATGGAAGTATACGTTGATGATATGCGTGTAAAAATTATGTCAATTGAACAACACATAGCTGACCTAAAGGAGACCTTCGAAATCTTACGAAGGTATAATATGAAGTTAAACCCGACAAAATGCATGTTCAGAGTGGCAACAGGAAAATTTTTAGGCTTCATGGTGACCTTTAGAGGAATTGAAGCAAATCCAAAAAAACAAGAGCTATATGAGAGACAACACCTCCTAAGTCAACAAAGGAAGTACAACGATTGACGAGAAAAGTTGCTGCACTTAATCGTTTAGTTTCAAAGCTAACTAAAAAGTGTCTTCCTTTTTCAAATTGCTTAGAGAGGCAACCTGGTATAAATGGATAGAAGAATGCCAAATAGAGTCAACAAATTAAAGTGCTATTTACGCTTGCCACCATTACTAGCAAGCCCTCAACCATCTGGATGCTTTTTCATATATTTGGCCACGTCAAACAAAACAATAGCAGCTGTCTTGGTAATACAAGAAAGAATGACTTAGCGACCGGTCTACTATGTTGGTAAAGCATTTCAAGCGAGGGAAGTTAATTACACCAAAACAGAAAAACTCATTTTTGCACTTGTCATAGTTGTCAGGTGATTGTGACAATACTTCCAAGCACATCCCATCACTGTACTTACGGATCATCCTATAAAACATATGTTACGAAAAGTTAATTCAGCTGGAAAAATGATCCAATAGAGCACAAAGCTAAGGGAATTTGGGTTGGCGTATAGCCCTAGACAAACAATTAAAGCATAGATATTAGCATACTTTATAGCCAAATGCTCTTTCTCACAACCCGTCAAGCATCCAAATGTCACTAAAGAAAAATAGCAATAGGTGAGTGAATTTAAAAAACTTGGTGACCAAAAAAAGGGCATATGGAAATTTTATGCTGATGGGTCATCCGGTAAAGAAAGGTTAGGAGATGGCATCCTACTTGTTGATCCCTACGATCAAGAATAGCACTATGCCTTATCATTCAAATTTGCGACCTCAAATAACGCCATAGAATATGAGGCCCTAATTGCAGGAAATAAGCTGGCTAAAAACCTAGGTGCCACTTATTTGGAAGCCTACACTAACTCTTAATTAGTGGCAAGTCATATCCATAGGGAATATGAGGTCAAAGACCTAACCTTAGTCAAATGCCACAAATGGTATCTAAATTAGTTAAAACTTTTGATTAAGTTACATTCAAAAAGATACCCCATGACCAAAATAGTAGAGCTAACGTAATTGCTAAGATAGCAAATAGGCTAGAAATTGACCATAAAGGAAAAATCCTCCTAGAATCTATGAAAGATTGACATGTCTTTGAAATAAACACTAAAACTAAAAAATTTGGATGGCCAAAATAAAAGCATTTCTCTAAGAGAACATTATACCAAAATCCCAACTGTAACAAAGGCATCTATGTTTGCAATTATTGATGGAATTTTATATAAGAAATCTTTCACTTATTCCTTACCCAGGTGCCTCGACCTGAAAAAAGCATAATACATGTTAAAAGAAATTCAAGAAAGAGTTTGTCAAAATCATTTGGGTGGAAAGGTGCTAGCACAAAAAGCCCTTAAACAAGGATTTTTCTAGCCTAAAATTAAGAAGGATGCTACCAATTTAGTCCAAAGGTGTGATAAGTGCCAGAGGTTCACCAAAATATTTAGACAGCCTACGAAAGTGCTCAAGCAAATTTTCAGCCCTTGGCTCTTCTATGTGTAAGGCATTAATATATTAGGCCCCTTCCTGCCAGTAATAAGACAATGAAAATTCTTAGTTATCGGGTGTGATTACTTTACAAAATAGGTTGAAGCAGAGCCTGTAGCCACAATAACAGCTTGAACCATGGAAAGCTTTATTTGGAAATTCAATGTGTGCTAATTTGGTGTACTTGACATTATCATAGCATATAATGGAAAGCAACTGATTTCAAATAAGGTAAAATATTTTTGTGAAAGATTTCACATAAGTTTAGTACATAGCTCAGTCATACATCCACAATCCAATGGACAAGTAGTAGCTATGAATAAAAACATACTTCAGCCACTTAAGAAAATGTTAGATGATGTGAATAAGGGCAAAGGGAACATCTGGAATACTATAAGCATTTAGAACCATCGAATGTCAAACAACCAGAGCCTCACCTTTCAGCTTGATTTATGGTACTAAGGCAGTCATTCCAACTAAAATTAAAGTTTTGCAATATCCAAACAACGATTACCAACCCACTATTAAATGAATCATAGTTGAAAGCAAACTTGGACCTGCTTGAAGAAAGTAAAGAAGATGCCTCAACCTACATGGTGATTAGAGTACACCAAGTATCAAGATATTACAACAAAAGAGTAAAGCATAGGCAATTTCAAGTTGGTGGTCTGGTCCTAAGAAATTATGAGGTGAGCTAGCCAATGGGTTAAAAAAAAGGAAACTGCCTCCAAATTGGGAAAGACCTTAACAAATTGCCAAAGTGATAGGTTTTAGAGCCTACAAGTTAACAAATATATCAGGTAAACATTTGCTTAATACATGGGATGCCATCCACCTTAAAAATATTATGTGTAAAGAACTTTGCACAAAAAAATTTCATAACTTTATCTACTCACCGTGCAATTATCTTGAAAATCAATAAAGGCTAACATGATGCCTAAATAGAGACCTCTTATAATCAACATGCAATTATCTTGCAAATTAATAGAGGCTAATATTAAGCCTGAACAAAGACCTCTCAGGGTCAACATGCAATTATCTTGCAAATTAACAAAGGTTGATATTAGGCCTAAAAACATGCAATTATCTTGCAAATCAACAAAGGTTGACATTAGGCTAAAATAAAGACCTCTCATAGTTACCATGTAATAACCTTGTCAATCTGCTAAAACAAATACCTTATAAGGTTAAGGAAAATAAGACCTCACATAGTCTAAAGGTTTCACATAACTCAAAATGTGATCCTTTATAGTCAAATAAAAGCAATGACACTTTGCATGAATTATAAGATAAACATTGGATCTAAAAGGTATGAGTTTTTACAAGTACAAATATCTTTAACTTTACAAAATTTATCCTAACTAGAGGAAATCAAATCTCCTTGCTCACCTTTTTCCCCACCATCTTTGCTTGACTTTGTAGTCTCCTCTTTTGACATAGGAGTAATAAATGTTGAATCTTTAGAGCATATCTCCTCAACTTGTTGCTGAGTTGGCATCAGTACATCAAACTCCAAAGAAAGGGCTATGAGTTATGAAAATTTAGTCCCTCAAATCTAATAGGCCCCTTAGAAACTGCACTCTGTAAAGAGCGCTCTATTTATACTCATCTCCATAAGCTATCATTTGATCAAGTAGCATATCCTTCTGGGTGGCAAGCTCATTTTGGATGCGAGTTTCCATACTTGTCAGTTGCATTTCAAGCTCGAAGATTTTTTGCTATGGCGGACATTAGTTCAAAATCACATGTTAGATAAGCCTACCATGACTCCTCTAGTTCCTTTATCAGTCTATTGATTTTAGTATTCGTTGAGTCAAGCTTCATCTTTATCTTTTCATAATCAGCTCTTAGCTTCGTTAACTCTTCTTCAACTTTCTTAGCACACTCATCGATGCACCCTTTTTAGGGTAACCTCGTCAGCCTGTACCTGAGGTATGCCCAAGTTAATTATATTCATTGTTACTTTCTTTTGCATATCTTCATAGGCAATCAAAATGTCCCACATTTGGTGAGTGAGAGCCACTTGACTGTGCAAAGCTTGATAGGCACATAAGTTAGTAATAAATTACACAAGACAAAAATTATCATATGCTAAAAAATAAACTCACATCCATAATGCAAGCTAATGTGGATTCAACATTAGTAGCCGAACTCCTTACTGCCAAGAACTTTATATTTGTAGGGCAAACAAGTCCCCCACCTACAAGCAACCTCACCTTGGCTCAACACTCCAGTGCTTAACTTTGGATTGTTCCTCAAGGATGTAAATTAATGCTCCCTGAAGTGGATCCATTTCCCTCTGTAAAAGACATTGGAGGCCAAGGGGGCAATGTAGTTATGGGCAAAGGACTATTAGAGATTTTTGCAACATAAGGAACTTTTACTTGGCCAGACGTAACCATAGTAGCTTCTATAGAAAGAGACCACTAGAGGTAATGACCTCAATTTAGGTTGAACTGATAAATGGAGGTTCAAAAGTAACCCTTTTTGGTGCTGGTGGCCTACCATAGCTATCTATAATTTTCCTTTTCCCTTTACCCTTCGCCCTTAAAGTTGTAGCTTGACAAGCTTTACGAGTAGCCAGTACAGCATGCGTGGCAGGATCCATACCAATATAGAGAAATAAACAATTAAAGTTAGGAAATATTAAGTTCTTAAAGAAAACATGATATGTACAATCCACACTCCAAGTGATAGAAGTTCAGATTGATGTCTATACATTTCATTCTGAGATCAAGCACTGCTCTGTGTTTAGCTTGCTAGGAACTTTCTTTCCATGTAAGGACGATTCAAGGAACCTTTTCTCTACTTTTCAATGGCTAACTAGGAACCTTTTCTCTTTTCAAGGATTGTGTGTAAAAAAATCAAACCTCTAAAAGCTAGGTGTTTACAAGAGTTTAAGCACAAAGGATGACAATTCTAAAGATAGAATTACAAAGAATACAAGAATGGATATGAAAAATTAATCTTATACATAATGAATTACTTAGAAATATGAAAGAGATGACAAATTTAACTCTAAGCTTAATCCCTTGGTTCATTATCTTGATGCAAGAGTTAGAGACGCTTATTTATAGCCTTAATCATGAAAATAGCCTTTGGGGATGTTTGGTGGAGTAATATTGCCATTGGAGGCCTCATTTAAATGATTCCTATTTATTCTCGCTATATTGCATTGATGCATTATGTTGTGTATCAATATGGTGCCTTTATTTATACAAAATATGATCGATTCAGCCCATTGTATCAATACATTTCAAGATGTATTGATACATGAAAATGTTGTACTGATACATTAATAGTAAATTCTAATTTTCAAGATTATTTAGCTACTGCCAAGCATTATGTCGATACAAACACTTAGGATATTGATGCATTCATAAGAAAATCAATTTTAAAGACTTTTTCATGACTTCAAAACTTATAAAACTTATCTAAAAAATGTTTTATACAAAAGTATGCATAAAAAAAACACATTTTTGAGTGCTTAAAAGAGTTGAAACACATTCTAATATTTTTCAAAATGTTTTTAAATAAGTCATGGAAAAATACTAACTTAAACATATTTAAACACAAGCTAGTTAAGCTTAAGTTCTAGTTATATCAAAACTGAGATTAATTCAATGCTAATATAGCTAATAGATGTAACTTGGCTAAAAATCATGCTTTTAGCTATGGTATAACCTAATATCAATACCAAGGCTCCTTGTATCAATGCTAATAGCAAATGTATCAATACATGGCATATGTATTGATACCAATAAGGATTTTTGTTGTTTTGGTGATGTGGTGGCCTTGTCTCGATACCTAGAGGCCATGTATCAGGACTCACTTATGCAAATGTGGATTATCCCAAAAAAATTTATCATGTCTAGGAATGATGGATTATTTATCCGTGCTTGCTTAAATAACTCTAACAATATCTTGAACAGTGACCTCTGATGTTTTTTTAACATTTTTTTTAATATGGTCCCTAGGCATTTTAATCCTTCCCCAAAAGATTTTATTTTTTAACACAACACCCTGCAGTCATCTGTATTTTTTATTTTTATTATTTTACTCTATTACCTCTTAATAAAGTCTCAAATGCCAAAATTGGCCTGAACAAAATGAGGTGTCTATAAGAGTATTCCTTTATTTAAAATAGTTGATCAAATAACATTTATATACTAGAAGTATATATATGGACTAGTTTAACTTGAGAAATTGCCTTGGATTTTTGACAAATATTTATTATAATCAATAAATATATACTCATTATTATTTTTAGCATGATATTATGAAAAATGACTTTAAAAGACATATATTGACACAAAAATTCCTATATTAGTTTAGAAACACAGTTTAGGTTGGTTTTGATGAAAAATACAAAAATTAACCTTAGAAAGCTTGATTTTGGTTGGTTTTGGTGGAAGATGCAAAATAACCCTAAAAAACTTGGTTTAGGTTGATTTTGACAGAAAGTACAAAACTAACCATAGAAGGCTCCAATATAAATGAAACCGCTCAATGGTCCTTATATTATGAAAAATAATCTAAGTGAGCCTAAAATTTATAAAATTGCATAATGGTCTCTAAATAATAAAAAAATTACTTAAATTATCATAAAATGCATGAAATTGCATATAATCCCCAAACATGGAAAATAACAAATGACCTTAAAACACATGGAATTGAAAATAATCCCTAAATCATGAAAAATAACTAAAATGACCCTAAAATGCATAAAAATACAAAATAATCCCTAAATCATGAAATATGACTAAAATAACCTTAAAGTGCATGAAATTGCATAATTGTCCCTAAATCACGAAAAGTAACTAAAATGACCCTAATATGTATTAAATTGCATAGTAGTCCCTGAACATGGAAAATGAATAGGATGACCCTAAAATGCATGAACTTACATAATAGTGTTTAAATCATGAAAATGAATTAAGTGTCGTTAAAATGCATGAAATTGCATAGTCGTCCTTAATATGCTTGAAAACATTGCAGGAAATTTACAAAATGATCCTTAAAGTTTCCATTACCTTAAAATGCAATCATAAACATTTTTTTCAAAAAATACAAGTATGGCATC
>JBBYHO010269107.1:0-23847 GCA_038382025.1 Adansonia gregorii | reverse complement strand
AAAAAAAAACTACATACCCAAATACATTTGCATGCGTATTTAACGACATTACCCTGCACATGCGAAAACTAATGGAATATAAAATTTTACAGACAAAAGCTCTACTTACTTGATTTTGGATATATTCTTATCTTAGTCGGACTTTTTAATTTTTTTAAATTATTTAAGTTTAATATTTATGTATCGACGAATATAAGAATATGATCTTTCAAATACATAAAATATTTTATAATTAAAAATATCCTTTTCAAAAGCATCTGTATCTGATACTCACAACATAAATATATAAATTGCGATGACAAATTTCTCGACAAAAATTTAACTTCATATCCCTTTAATTTATCTAAACCTAAATGCAATAAGAAATCTTAATCAATCACGCCACAGCCCCTCCTGCCTCCCAAGAAAAAATAATGATGATAAAATATTGCATTTCTTGTAGCCACTAGAATGCTAACGAACAGGCAGTCTGTCAAATTCGTATTGGATCAAGTTTAGTTCGAATTATTATTAAAATAATAAAAATATATTTTATTTAAATATTAATATTTATATTAATATTATTTTTTTAATATTATTTTAAACAGTAAAAGAGATTTTTAAATCAATTTAAATTTAAATAAAAAAATTTTCTCAATTTACAATTTGACTCGAGCTATGAACACCTTAATGGGTTTAAAATATTTTGTAGTTAAATAATTACTAAAAGGTAAATTTGTCTTTTAATTAAAATTTACTTAGTAAATAATTCTTAAGGGGTTGGTGTATATTTTATCAAAACTGGGAGCGTAAAGGGGCATTTTTAAAACTATAAGGGTTAAGTATATTTTCTATTAAACTTTTAGGCTAGATGTACTTTTTTGTACTATTTAAATAACAAAAAATATTTTTATTTAAATTTAATTATAAATATTAATATAAAAATAATTTTTAATATTATTTTAAATAAAAAAGAGTTTTCAGCTTAACCCGAACTCAATAAGTATAATTTTATTGCTTCTATATTTACATGAAGAAAATTGAAAAAAAAAATCGGTATATATATATATATATTTGATCTTGTCAATTTCCAAGTTAATTGAATCTGTCTTTTATTCATTCCATAGAGAATTGCCTGGCAGTGCCTTTTGAGTCTAATTTTTTAGATATGATTATTTATTGTAATCTTATTGTGTATATATATATATATATTTTATTATTATTATTATAATTATGTTTAAAATATTATATAAATTTATAATATTAATTTGAATATATTAATAATTTATTTTATATAAATTTAACATTTATATATTAATATTATATTTATTATTTATTACTTTTTAATTATATTTATATCGTATAATTATATAACTTTTACAAATTTTCCTCGGCCTTGTTTTAGTTATAGCTTTCTGACGTATATTACAAACAACTGGCAGCGATTCCATTGATTGGGTATTAAATCTTAATCTTAATTATTATAGAATATACTTTATATAAATTATTATCAGACAGCTTTGTTGTTAATATATGTTGATGAAGAAACCAATGGAATTAATGAATAATTTTTTTTTGGTTAGAGTCTCCGTCAACGTTGGCTTGATTTTAGAAGTCAGCTCTATCAAATTAATCAGCATATATAATTAAAAATAATATATATATATATATATATACACACACACGTTTACAGATGTCTTTCAACATCTGTCCTTTTGTTTCACATGGACCAATCAAATTCAAGATTGACCTTTGCAGAGCTGTAAAAAGCTGCATTTATATAAAGATTATCTGCTTATATATTGACTTGAATTTTTCCGATGAATATTAATGTATGAAAGAATATATATATATATATTTGGTATGAAAATAATTAATAAGTTTTTAACAGAATTATATATTTGAAATATATATTATAAATATGTTAAAAAATATTAAATAAAAATATTTATAAATTAAAAAAAAGTATGGATATTGTTTCAATTTAAGGTTGACTCTCTGTCACCGGCCAAAAACATGTTGATACCCTCACTACATTTTTTAAAGAATATAATTATTCCCTCAGGCTTTGGAAATGGATGAACTAGGTTTTTAATATATATATATATATATATCAACAAGGTTTCATTTTTTTTTAAAAAAAAACAAGGTTTCAATAATCTATATACATATAAATAGAACAAGATTAGAGATATTGCATAGCACGTTCTTATTATATTTATTACCTTCTAATAATTTCATTTAATTTGTCAAATGTTCTTATGTGTATATATATATATATATAAATTAATATCCTCATCACCTTGACTAAATATATGAGTAATAGTCGTACATACTATGTAAGCAAAGAACGAAACCCCGAATTTTATGTTGGGTTGGGATGAAAAGATTAAATTATAAATTTTCGAAAGATTAAAATAAATTTTTATCATTTTTGGATTGGACCATATTTAAAAATCAAGGTAGGTTTGAAATAGCTTTTTCAAAGTCTAGTTATTCACTCGGTTCAAGTTTTGTACAAAAATTTTAATAATTTAGATTGAATCGGCTCAATTAAAATTATTATTTAATAATAAAAAATTTATTTAAATCTAATTATAATATTATATATTAATATAAAAATAATTTTTTAACATAATAAAATAAATTAATGGACTTACTTGATTCATGCTTGTGAAAAAGAATTTTGAATTATAAATCGATCTGACGTGACTTATGAATAAATCTAGTTTGAAACAAAAGCCTTTGTTATTCTCCTCTTGGATCCATCCCTCGATTCAAAATTTTAAAACCAAAGCCCTTATTAACTTCCTCTTTGATCCATCCCTAAATTCAAAAAATTAACTTAAGATTACCTGTACTTAAATTATAAACCATTTGTCAACAAATGCCAAATTGGTAGAGGTAGTAATTGGCTGAATTCGAGTCGATCATTTCGGGTTTAGGTTCAAGCCAATTTGTGTTCGGGTCTATTCAAGTTAGGATTCGGGTTTGAGTATGTTAAATACGGTTATTTAATGCTTTGCCAAATAACTGTCTATAATAAGTATAATGTAAATCGTGTCTCACATTTTTTCTCGTATCAGTCATATGAATATAAACATAATATAAATTATTAAATTTGTCAAAATTCTAAACACGAATATTACATATAGATTTAAATATGTCATATTAATCATATTTAACCTATTACGTCTTGTTTATTACTTTGTTTTTATTATTGTTAAGCATGTTATGTTCATATTGTATCTATCTTTAAAGATTACTTTATGTACAAAAAATGTTAATGATTTTACTTTATTTTTAAATTTGAATTTCAAACCATTTAGTACAATTTTTTTAATAAAATTATTAAAATAAGAGAAATTATAATCACATTCGTATAAAAATCAGTTAATTAAGTCAAATATACAATTCAACAAATGAATAAATAATATGTAATTGAATAAATTCAACAAAAAAATTTAACCAAACTCACTTATATTGAAATTTAAAATTAAAATTTATATTAACCTATGCTTAAATAAAGTATATAATTTTAAAATAAGACAATATTTTAATCTCAAACTAAACAGCACTAACATGTATAAAATAATAATTTTTTATTTGACTGAAAAAATAATTATCTTAATTCACTACCCTCATGACAAAAAGAATATAAAAATGAATTTGATTACTAAGTGCCTTCAAAATATTTTTTAAAATTATTATTTTATGTTAATGTTTAATGTTAAATATAATAATTAATAATTAATTTGATGAATTTAAAATTATTTTTTTATGTTCTATGTTTAGCCTAAAATCCTATAAATATTTGCATAAATAATCCCAAAGCCACAAAACAATTCAGAAACAGCAGCCCTTCGATACCAACGCTTCCTTTAATCCAAAGTAAAATCTCTTTTCTTTCTCAGACAAACAGAAAATATCAGTTTCCCAGGAAAGTGTAAGAAAGAAAGTCATGGAAAGAAAGGGTAAACTTTTATGCGGTGTTGTGGCCATTTTAGGGGTAATATCAGCGGGTACTGGCTTTGGTGCTGAAGTTACAAGGGTTAAGGTACATAATATTTGTATTAATGGAGATTTTAATTAGATTTTCTGTAATGGTTTTCTTTTAAATTCTTGACTTTTTGGCTTTTTTTTTTTTTTTTGCTTGCTTTGCTTTACACTTACCTTCTACATACCCTATGTTTGGATGATTGAAGAAGTGCTCGAAATTAGATCCGGCAATTCAAATATCTGTATTATATATGTGTATTTTATATATCGTATCATAATCATATTTAAAATATTATATATTTATATATTTTAATATGTTAAAAATTTATATTTTATAAATTTTAACATATTCGTATTTTATTTTTTTCTTTTTGTTTTGAAAAATAAATAGCAATTTCTGGCCTTGTTTCTAAGTGCTTTGGAACCCTAAAGTAAACATTATGTTTTTCCATTTTGGCCAGTAATGCAACAATATTATGTTTAGCCAAGTGTTTTTGTTAGTTTTCTTCCCACTAGAATTCTTTGGAGGGACGAACTGCAAAATAAGAATAATATGCTAATAACGACTTTTTTTTTTGAAGTTTTCATGTTCGATACATCTTCAAATATAATTATAAAAATATAATTTTTAAAGAACTTCTTAAATACATGAAAATAATTTTTAAAAAAATTAAATATATCCATATTAAATGCATAATAATATCCGATACTTATAGTCGAGTTCGAGTAATTTAACTTATTTTAATATATTGTCAAATGTTAGTTTTGTTTTCGTGAAATTCTTGTTGACTTTCTAACTGTACTTCTTCTTCTTTTTTTTTTTTTTTCCATATAGGCTTCGCAAGTTACTCTCGACATTTCTGGACAATGTTTATATCCCAGGAGCCCTGCACTTGTTCTTGCCTTAACTGCAGCAGCATCGCTTCTGATAGCTAAAATAATTATTAATTTCTCAACTGGCTGTTTTTGCTGCAAAAGAGCCGGTCAAACTCCCAACTCTAACCGGGGAATGGCTCGTACCTTCTTTGTTTTTTCTTGGTAATTCTCAAACACAACCCGTGATAAACCTACTCAGAGGCCGGATAATATATTCGGTCTAATTAATCTTGTTTATATTTTATCATTTATGGATATAATATTTAGTGATTTAAATTGAGTTAATTTGAATTACTTCATCCAATAAAAATTTATTTTATTTAATTTAATATAAAATATATAAATATTAATATAAAAATAATTATATTTTTTAAATAGTAAAATAAATTTACTGACCGAAGCAAGGCTAGGTCTAGAAAAAGAATTTGAAAGAAGTTAAAGTCGTCGCCCGGCTAAATGAACTTCTCTACCTTTGGGTAATAAAAATTGTGTATGAACTATGTTTATCTATCAATCGGATTACTCATCAGCTTGATTCCAAAAAGGCTTCGAGCGAGTAAAACTCATTATTATGCGGACTCCATGAACAATTCTAATATTAAAACATTGCCTTAAAATATATGACTGGCCAAGACGCCAGCCTGCTCACCCGGGAGTGCCAACTTTCTTTTTGGAGGAACTAGTGAAATGCTTGTTCATCCGGAAGAAACAGACCTTATTTTCTCGACATTAACTTTGACTTTTAACAAGTTTATATGGGTCGACATATTGATGCAGGATCACATTTGTTATAGCTTTTGGGATGTTACTAAGTGGTGCTGCACTCAATGAGCGACATGGTGAATCAACTGTAAAATATGGCAACTACTACTGCTATGTTGTTAAACCTGGAGTCTTTGCTGGCGGAGCTTTCTTAGCTGCTATAAGTGCCATTTTCGGAATCTTATATTATCGAACCTTGAACTCCACAGAGATGAACACGACCGGAACCGGTTTTCCAGGCAATGCAGCTATTCCAAATCAAGGTGGCATAGCGATGGCAAAACCTCAGTTCCCAACCCAGGGTAACGCAGCTTTTCCGAATCATGGTGGCGTAGCCATGGCATAACCTCAATTCCCACCCCAGAGCTCTGAGAATACTGTTTTCGGACATGGAGATACTTACAACCGGCACCAATTCAGTTGATCGGAAAATTTCCCGGTTCGATTGACTTTCCGGGTGTCCGGCGTTTTTCAGGCTTGAAAACAGTTTGGTTGTTGCATTTTGGGAAGTCTGCTGGAAGAAAAAAGGAGCAAAGTTGGCATTGGCATGAGTCAAATCTCAAGTTTAATTGAATTGTGAAAGTTCTTTTCCTTCTTACCTTCCAATCGCTGTTTTCTTTTCCTTAGCTATGTGGACATAAAAAATCATGCACATGTTTGTATATTTTATTATTTTATAATTATATTTAAGATATTTTAAATTTATATAAAATTTAATTATCAATACTTCATATTAATTTTGAAACATTTATATATTTATATTATATCATATTGCAGTTTTATTTTTTATCTTATACTCATATCATATCTAATATTACGAGATCTTAAGCTAAGATAGCAATTGGGCGGATTTGGGTCGGGACATTCGAGTTCGAGTTTTTTCAAGTTCAAATTTTTTAGGATCTAGCCAATTCGAGTTTTAATTTATTCAAGTTCGGACCTTTTGGGTTAAAGTCGGGTGCAGATCCAGGTTCAAGTATGTTTTACATAATGTTTTATTTTTTATTATATGTAATCATTTTTACATAATTTTGAATTCTAAGCCCAAGCTTGAAATTGGCTTGATCCAACTCAAAAAACAATATTAGTTCGGTTTCATAGGCCTAGCCACGATCCGAAAAAATTTTGAATTCTAAGCTTATGATCAAATTTAGCTCGACCGCCCATTTAAGCATGAATAATTGTTCATAATATTAAAAAATTATTTTATATTAATATTTATATAATTTATAATTACATTTAAATAAAAATATATTATTTTATTTAAAAAACACAGTTTCAATCGAGTTTGCTTGAAACTTAAAATTTGAGACCCAAGCCTGATCATGCCAAGCCTACTAGGCAGGGAGACTGCCCGCCTCGTGAGTAGATTTAGTTGTTAGTCTAGCACGTAATTTTTTTTATATTTGATAGGATATTTTTTATTATGACTTTTATATTTTTTAAATTTACCTTATTATTTTATTATACTATTATCACACCTAATTATTACTACTTAAAATAATAATAATAATAATATTATTATTATTATTAAAAATGTATTTAAAATTTTGCTACTAACATGCATAAACTCTTAATATTTAATGAGTTTAACTAATTAAATAAAAGAAAATGTAATAAATGGATATATACCTTATTTGCAATATTTTCAAAGCTGATTTAATTTTTGATAAACTATTATTTTATCATATGTAGATTTGCTCAAAGGTCAAGCTACTCATCAAGCTCAATTGGGCTCAGGCTCAAGTTACAGTATTTTTGTTTCGAACTAGCCTGGCTCAATCCAGAATAATGATTTTTAAATTAAAATAATATATATTTTATTTAAATTTAATTATAAAATATATAAATATTAATAAAAGATATTTTTAACATGATAAATAATAATTTTAATTTAAACGAAAAAAATATAAACATATTAAATAAAAACTTGAGCTTGAGATTTTTAAAAAATTCAAGCTACGATCCAACTTGACCTATAAGCAAGTTTAATCATACATAAAATATAATTTAAGTTTTTATTATTTAATTAAATTATTAAAAGAATATTAAAATAAAATTAATAATTAAAATTTTTACTTTATAAAAAATTATTTAATTATAATTTAATCATATTTATTTTTAATATCAAATTCAAATTTAGATTGAGGTCCAAGCTCTTTTAGGTTTTAAATCATTTTATATTTGAACCATTTCAAGTTCAAACCATTTCAAAATCGAAATTTTTTGGTGTTCAAACTATTAACTTTTTAATTAAATCAAAATTCAAATTTAAATTTTTTCATACGAATTTTCAAGTTCGTGCTCATTTCCTCAACTCTAATCTTAAGCCCATATTTTATAAACCTCATCCCACTTCCAATGTTTAATTTTGAAACATAAAAATAAAAAATCTAAAACATTGTCCCTTGGGAAATTATGCTCCATTGCCGTTAATAACTAATTACATTTTTTTTTGGGCAAATTATAAAAACTTATATAACAAAAATTATTATGTTAAATATTATATAAATATATCACACTTTAAACATATATATAATATAAAATAATACAAACATAATATGAATACATTAATATGAACAAACGGAGTCAAGTAATTGTACAAATCTGAACACACATCTTAAGAGCGAAAAAAAAAACCCAAAATATGGGACAAAGGGAATTGAACAAAAAAATATCAATACCTTGCCCATGGGATTTAGGGTCATATCTACTTAAATTAATAGCATCGGAACTTAGCTTTGATAGGCTTTTTACTACTGCTAGACACAAAAGGAACATTGTGAGAAACCTACTCCCCCATAGATAAAGTATGTTGCAATACAAGTGTACACGTCTCAAAAGGAAAGGTAAAAGTTAAAAGAAAGGCAAGGTAATAACAGATTCCAGCTGATATCAGTTTTTTATCCAGTTAGAGGTAATTCCCTTTTATAGTCAAAATCTACTTACATCTGGCTAACCTAGACCTATTTTACTTGAACTCCGGGTTTAAGTGCCAGATACGGATATATTCAATTTTTTCTAAGTTTTTTTACATATTTAAGGGGAATTTGGACGTTCATATCCCCATACCCATATTTGGATTTGCATCGGATATAGGAATCAGACATGGGTACTTCAAGAAAAAAAATAGAACCAGACAACCATTTCCTGACTGCAAACAAGAGTACACAATCTAGTGCTTAACTGTGGTTTTAACGGAATAGGGTGACCTGAGGAAACCAGATTTATGCAAATTCCAAACTGCCTACTTCTAGCACAACTTCTCATTACCTGTTTGCGAACTGGCAACACTTTTCTTCCATCGATTCCTCAGAAACAGATGTCCAGCAAACGTCAAAGCCTAAAAACACTACAAGCAATGAACATGCTCATTATCTATAACTTGGTTTCTATGCTGATTACTTGGTTGATCTAATTATTGGGAAGAAAGCAGACATCTCACCTTGGCAGTGCTGATAATGTAGTGATTGCAGGAAAGCTTTAAAAGAGGAAATTAGCAATGCTTATTTCGCTGGCAATATTTAATGTTTTCTTGTATCGATGTACAATGTAATCTACGATGGATCTCTTATTGCATCACTCGTGGAGAGAATCACTTGACTAGCTGCTTTTGATGGTGGCCTATTCATCTTTTCAAGTAACGTATTAAATACTAGTTTGACGGGTATGCAAGCCATTGTTGTCATTCCAGATGGCTCTGGCTTGATTAAACCATCCATTTGACAATTATCACCATCATGAATAGGCTTGGAATTGACATTATGTTCTACACCAATAGATGACAGAGTTCTTGTTTTCTGGCTAGATGATAAGCTAACTTTCTTCGGTAACTGTCTTTGGAAGTTATCATCAGTAGAAGCGTGTGGAACATAAGGGATGCTCTTTCCAACCAGGCCTGCCTTGTGACCAGAACTTCCTACATTGTATTTCTTAAAAGGTGGTTTTCCTTCATGATCCAAGGGATGAGATTCAGCAGCTTCATAACTACCCGATGCAAATGGTGGGTGAGGACGAGGGACCCTAAAATTGGTCCTCTTGGCAGTCTTCCATGCTGCTGGAAGTGAAGAATTTCCATCATGCTTAATAAGGCCATCACCGAAATAACTATTTATGGGGGTAACGTTATCAGTTGAACTGTCTTCTAGGGTTTCAATTTGAATGGGATGCCCTATTATTGCCTTCCCGTCCAACTTACTCATCAATGAAATAATAGGTACAGGTTCTTTCTGATAGCTAGCTTGGACTTTCAAATCCACATCTATCAACATAGATCTTCTCTGCTGACTAAAATTACGATGGGCCACAAATATTGGATCAAAGTGCCACACTTTATTCTCCCACTCTCTTTTCACAACAGCATGGTTCTTCCAAGGCATGCCTTCCCAATCACTGATGTTACGATTGAAACTATTTCTGCTTCTGGATGAAAGCCTTGGTTTGCGCAGGTATCCTCTATCATCAAAACCAACAATTTGGGTCCTGGAATCTTTTGCACTCAAACCGGCCACATCAACATCATCATCGAAGTCATGATTTCTACGAGAACTCTGACCTAACTGCCTATTTCTGCAAGTTCTACTTTCTTCATGATATATCCCATGAGCATATCCATCATAACCTCTTATCTCTGCTGCATCCACGGATTTTTGTGCCAGATTCCGTATGTTCCTTGTCCCTTTCAGCTGCCATTCGGATCCTGCTTCATTCACAGTAAGATGATCATGAGAATATAAGTGAGACATCTCACCAGAAAAGGAAGACTCATCAGACTTCCCCTGTCCCATGCTTCCACCTCCTATTGTGTCAGGTCTTTGAAAGCCCCTGAATCGATCCATTCGTACAGTAGCACCTGAATAGAAAGTATAAAAATATAATAAGAATAATAAATTGATTACCACCAATAGTTAGATAGGCCATGATGTTTTCCTGAGTACACACCAAATTCCCTAGGTAACCGAATGGGTGGGGTAGAGGGTAGTTAGGACCATTAGCGGCCATGGCCCCTCAAAAGTTCTCAAATTCCTACATTTTGATTTGGCCAAATTTAAGAGTATCATATATACATATCAATATATATATATATATATTGCCCCAAAATTATTACTCGGATATTAAAATTCTGAGATTTATATTATTTTCATGCATATTTTTAAACTGGCCTCCCAACTTAATATAGCACATGGCTCTGCCACTGCAATAGGGTATATTTAAGAACCGAAGAGGAAAGGAGAAATTTTAATTTCATACGTAGCCCACAAAATAACATTCGAATTGCAATCTAGGTCACTGCTATTGATTAAGTCTAACATTAGTTTTCAACTATGAAATTTTACTACTTTACTCCATAATTCCTGATAATTTAAACTACAATCTATACAACATCATACACCACAAGCAAATTTTGTAATAGAGATTAATTTAAAATATTTCTTAAAAAGCAATGATTCCCAGTACCTACTTTCTCTTTGTTATCTCTCTTTTATGTCTTTCCCATTATCACCCAATTACCAAAACACCTTAAGGCAATTGACCAGAAAACAGAATCACAGAGCATATTTAGTCCATTTTGTTTGACAACATAAAAATTCCCTTACGCCAACCGCAAACTACGACTCAAAGACCAAAGCTGGCTGTACTGCAATCAAACAAATCCAAAATTGTTTCAGAATCACTGATTTGAGAGAGGGGAAATCTCTGTTTCAGCGAGTGTTTAGAACTAAATACCATTAATGCTGTAAAGAGAAGAGTATGCGAAAACATAAGTTTTTCAAGATAAATCAAGTAACAGTGAAAGCAGGATTGTACGCCTGCAAGATATGCACAATCCTTAATGTAGAAGAGAACATTTACCTAGGATGCAAGATAATCTTTGCAAAAGAATGCATAAAATTAGAATCAAGAAAAAGAAAAGTTAACCTGAGTGTAAAGTGATATCCTCATCCATATCAGGTTCAGTCTGAGAAGAATCAGACTCCGACTCAGATTCAGAGGAAGTTGATTCAGAAGAACCAGATTCAACATCTTCCCAGAACTCACTACTATTACTTTCAATCAAGCGACTAAGAAAAGGATAAGAATCACATTCAATATAACTGGAAGGTGATATCTCAATCTGGTTTGAAGGAATTGCTTTATAGTCCATCGCATCAAAGAATTCAGGTGTCAAGTACATGCATCTGCTCCTCTTTGCTTGGGTAACACATCCCATCTGCTCTCCTCCTGAAATAGAAGTAGAAACAGCACCAAAGTTAGGTCGCAAAAAATGAGAGACTTCTAATTTTACACTACTCTGCGATAATTGAACAAAAGGGTGCATCCTGTCACATCTCTTGACCAAAAACATGTCAGTAAATCACTCACGTTACATTTTCCTCCCATCTAAAGAAGACTTACCATTAATGTGCATGGTTCTTCCCATGATAGAAATCCTGCTTGACGGAGATAGAGTATCATCAACATCCAAAGCATCAAAAGACGAAAGCTTTTGCTTTGCTCGTGAAGTCTTGAGCTCAAAGTCCCGCAATCTTCTCATCCGGGGCATGATTTCAGCATGATCATTTTCCCAACTTGGCTGATTTCTGACTTGGTCCTTTTTCAAGTGTACAGGGCTACTCACTGTCTCACCCTTGATGAACGTATCTTGACTCCTAGATTGATTTGATTTTGAGTTCCCAGGTCTTCCATTACTAATATCTGAACCTCCAGAATCCTTTTTAGCAGAACAAGATGATTTACTTCTTGCAACAGAAGGTCTATCCAATTTTCCTTGTTTACTCAACATTTCCTTCTCAAGTTCAAGTGCATGAAGGATAGCATCTTCCCGTCGAGCATATTTCTCTCTTTTCTTGGGTGGCATACCTTTTGACGATTCTGCCCTTTCAATGCAATCATCAAACTCCCCACATCGAAATACCTTAACACGCTTAGACTTTTCTAAATTATACCAATCACTGAGACGACAAAAAAGAGTAAAAAATATATACAAGCAGAAATCAAGTGAAAATGGAACAGCAGATTATATATCATAAATATTCTAACCGGAATGAGGTAAGTGGGGAAAAAAATTCTGAACCAAAATTCAGCCATGACATCATAAAAGGTTATATCCTTTGAAAAATACAAAAAATGGAGACAATAAAGCAAAAGGAAGTCCCATGAATTCTCTCCAAATAAAATGACCATAAAGGAATAGTTGAAAAACGATGGAAACAATGCAAGTCCAAAAACCATATGACTCCAAGTTATTTGCACATTTCCACATCAATTTACCAGAATAAAAGAAATTTAGAAAATTTCCAGACAAATGGCAAGATAACTTGATGGATAAGAAAAAAGCTTGGATAAGGGAAGTTATTCATGTATAAAAGCAGAAGGAAAGGAAAGTTGACAGTGTTTCCATACAACAGAATAAATGTCTAGGAAAAAAATGACTCAAATCGATTTATTAAACCTAGCAGCATCTATTCTAAGACCAGAAATTATATGAGACTGCAACAAAGTAATGAAAATGTTTCTAAAGCAAATGCATAACAGCATTAACAGATTTGCAGTAAATTGACAATAAAATTAGTATAACTAGAGGTTAGAGGTGCCTCCAATATGCTACTCGCCTCTTTTATAAACTTCAGACATGCTAGTGGAAAGCAAAGATATTTTGTTAGCCTAAAACTTGAAAAGAGCACCTATTAACTAATTATTTCATAGAATATGCTTCAAATGGCTGCATAAATAATCATTATTTTAACGTCTAAAAATCAGGTTTGATTTATATCATTCACGGAAATGTAGAATACATCAATGTTGCATCTCTTATTCTAACATGGGTAGAAAAGAAGAAATAAAAATTCAACAAGGATATTATATAAGGGATAAATTCGTATCCTTTTCGGCCTTCTTAACTGACATAACAGTCTAAACATTATTCCAAGGACATTAACAATATCAAAGCGACTGCTCTAGCGACGACCAGACTTCTAACATTAACATAAATCACATTATTCTCTATTCTTCCATTAGTTCAATTCTATCCCTGAATGACGACTCTAAACGTGTACATATCAAGACAAAACTTCTAAATTCTGTTACATCATAAACGACTTGCAAATTTTCTTTTTTGCAATGTCAAAACAAATTAAGCCAAAAAAAAAAAGAGCGAATAATAAGAGACTTACATGCTGGCATCCTCTCTGCCAAGAAGTTTGACCGGAGTTCCGGTCCTAGGAGACGCAAGTTGAGACGCCGGTAACTCTTCAGGCCCCAGTATCTTCCCCGGCCACCACGAACCGTTCCTCCTGCGTACCCAAACGATCGACCCAAGTCCTTCATCCAATCCCTGCCCACTCTCCATCACTTTCTCTTTCTATCTCTATCTCAGTCCCTATTTCTCAATTTCGTATACAATTAACAGATTCCCCATCTATACCTATAAAAACAATCAGAAATGAAAAGAACAGCAATAAAAATGAAATTAAAGGGGTAAATTTAGAGGGTTTCAGCCGCCGGCGAAGAAGAGGACGAAACAGAAGATCCGAAAGCGGGAGAAAAGGAGGGATCCGAAAAAGCGGGTTCGGGTGAAGGTTAGGGTTTCCATTCAAAAATTAGATTTGGGGATTTTTGTGCATTTCTAAATTTTTTTAATTTTTTTTATTGGTTGAATTTGAAATAGACTCTCTCTCTCTCTCTCTCTCTCTCTGCTTCTTCCTTTTTTCAAATAAAAATCAGTATCTAGAAGTTTGTTTTATTTTCTGTTTTCCAAATTCCTGAGCAGCTTCACTTGATCTAAAGCCATGTTGGACTTGTATAACGCTAACACGGTTTGAAGTAACCGGTTTCATCAGGTAACAGTTGGCAACGTTCGGCGTAGACGTACTCAAAGGCAGTCGTTTAAATTCAAAGGTCTCCCAAATATTTAAAAAAATTTAAATAAAAATATTAAATTTAAAAATTAAATTTAATTAAAAAAAGTTGAGTTTTAATTATAATTTTTAAAACTTAAATTTGGTCTGTTCGAACTTATTTTACTATTATATTATATATATTTATTTTATATTTTATATTTTATATTTTATGTAATTTTTGTTATATAAACAACACATATATAAAATAGTATAGTATAAATTTTAAAAATTAAGTTAAATTATTTATATTTATAAACTTAATGAAAAAATTATTAAATTAATAAAAATATATTTTTTAAAAAATAAATTATAAAAAAATAATATGAGATGACTTAAATAGACTTGGATTATCTATTTATATATATGAGCAATTTAGGTAAAATTAAATGACCCTATTTCAAGTTGGACCATGCTTGAGCAA
Source organism: Adansonia gregorii (assembly GCA_038382025.1). NCBI lineage: Eukaryota > Viridiplantae > Streptophyta > Magnoliopsida > Malvales > Malvaceae > Adansonia > Adansonia gregorii. Next base: position 8,910 of record JBBYHO010269107.1, on the reverse strand, counting down.
ACATATTTGATGTTAATAATATACTCAAACCTGACCCGAATCTAGTCCGACTCAATCGATGAGTAGAATTAGTTCGGTGATCATCCTTTTTTTTTTTTTTTGGGATTTCTCTCCCGTTCTACCAACATAACTTCCACTTAGAGGACAACGATCTCACTGGCCCTTTTTACTCTTTATTTTTATTAAATTTTTTTAATATAAATAATATTTTAATAATTAAATAAATATAATTTTTAGTTTTTAATTATTATTCAATATAAATATAAATAAAAACATACTTTATTATTTATTATAAATATATTTTTAATAATTTTTAATTATTTATCATATATATATACATATACTTTAATTAAATATCTTTATTGATCATTATCTTTTCTCATCTTATTATCATTGTTTTGTTAGAATCCAAATTTATATCTTATCTCTAATTTTAATCTTATAACATCAAATTTTATTATTATAATAATTAATCTCATCATTTATATCATTTTTAATTTCACTATAACTAATCTCGCTATCATCTAAATAAACCTTTAAGCTATATTTAAATTTTTTTCTGCACAAAAAAGTCATTGAAGCAATCAAGGTTAAATGCTATGTAGGCCTACTTAACCTACTAATACTTAGTCATTGACCAGAGGACGCAAGGTCCAATGGCTTCTCGTGGACCTTACTACACTTTATCCTTTCATTTTTTTTTTAATTTTTAATGTTTGTAATTTTTTTAATATTTTTATTTTAAAACTATTTTGCTTTTTTTTAATTTATTATTTTATTAATTTATTTTATTCAAGCATATTAAATTATTTAAAAATATATATACTTTATTTAATATAATATAACTAATAAATTTATATTTTATTTAATATAATATAATAAATAAATTATATAATAATTACTAAATTAATTAAAATATTTATTAAACATAAAAAATATATATTAAAATTTAACTATTATTAGAATACATATAAAAATAAGTTTTTATACAATCTTACATAAATGTCCATGGTGGGCATTTTTATTATCATATCGCTACCACGATTATATTGAATTCAAACACAAATCTCACTTCTGATTTTAATCTTATCACTATAATATCACACTACTATTTTGAATCTCATTGGAGTTAATCTCACCGTCCATCTAAATGGAGCCTTAATCTATCTATAATGTATTAGAATTTATAACACTCGAATCCATAGCTTAACTAAGTTAGTTCGTATAGCTATTCTTAAAAAGTAACATTTGTTAAGTCTAGAATTCGAATCCGAATATTTGTGACCCTTCCTCTATCTTAACTTTACAACCTCTTTTATATATATAAAAAAAAAGAATCATCGCATTCGCTCTTGGAGTGAAAAATATCTTTTTTTCAAAAACTTACGATTTAAAATAAAAATTTTGAAATTCAAAAAAATGTGAAAAATATTTTGTAGGTGAGTAGTTATTTTTAGTAGGTAATAACTTTTTTAAAATTAAAAGACTAAGTCCTTAATTTTATTTTATTATTACAATTTTAGTATGATTTTAATGTACTCTTTTAAACAGACACTAATCAAGTAAAGGACATATTATACTAGCGTGTCTACTCGTGCTATATTGTGAACAACTTTTTTAGTATCTTAGTAAATTTTACATTGGTTATAAATATAAACGTTAGTTTAAATTTCTAATAAATTGAATAACCAAATGAAAGTTTAAAAAAATAACGTAAGTTGAAGTAAGCTTTTCAAAACTTTATTTATTTGACGCATTGTTATTTTAATTTTTTATATTTTATATGCCACATTAAATTCTTTAAACATAATGGTATACAAATAATAATACAAACACTATAAATCTACTATGTGTAAAAATAAAATCTTTTAAGAAATCTTTGAAGAGACAAGAAAAAAGCTTAATGGAAAAAAAAAAAGAAGAAGAAAGGAGATGAATGAATAAAACTTCGAGGAGACGATGAAATGGAGGTAAGGACAAAAAGGAGCCAGTAAAAATGGAGAAAGAAAATGCAAATTATGAGGGATAGAATAAGTACACAATAAAAGTCTATTTGTTTTACAAAAAATGACTTCCAAAAAATATTTTTCATATTTTTCGATGTTTGTTCTGAAGAAAATAGTTTGATCAACAATAAATGATTTACTGATTAATGAAAAATAAAACTTTTTTTTTCCTAAAAACCATCTCCCCCCTTGTAAGTGAGAAGATAATTTATGAAAAATATCTCTCATAAGTAACTTAAGTTTTAGTTTAAAACTTAACTTGATTTGAACTAAATATTATTATTAATGAAAATATTTAACTTTTAATTTTATAAAATATTTTAAAATATTTTAAATAATAATATAAAATTAATTAAATATTATAATTTTAATATTTATATTTTAAATATTATTAAACATACATATTTTATATTTTAATAATATATAAAATATTAACTATGTTATTATCTGAGTGATAAATTGTAACATATTAGTCAAATATTATTTAATACTACAATAATATTTTTAAAATTGTAAAAATAATATTCTAATAATAATGATAATATTCTAAATATTAATATCTTTAATATTTTAATAATAAATGGGTTTAGGTTTACCTATAGTGTGGGACCCACACCATTAGCTAATGGCTGGTAACAAAAACTCAATTTACAAAAAGAGTTTATGTGATGTTTGTCTCACATCAAACCTGCTAAAGTAGGCTCACAGCCCGATAGGAGGGGAAAAAGGTCTACACATGACACTTTTTTCGTTAAAAAAAATGTTTAAATTTATTTCATGGATATGGTAAATAAATGATAGATATTTTTTATCTAGATTTATTAATTTTGATTTGAACTCAAAAAAATTAGCGAACCCACCTGAAGTCAAATTTGATCCGATTTGCATAAAAAAGTTAACAAATCAAAATCAATCAATTTAAACTTGTAAATGACACAAATCTAAAATGACCTAAACTTAAAATGCCCTTAACTTAAATTAAACCAAACCCAAATTGACTCTAATAATAAACCCAAAGTGTCTTAAAAAAGAAATAATCAAACTTGATAAACTCGACTATTAAACCTACCTGGCAGAAACCAAGTAACTGAGTATCAAACTCAGTTGACTTGGACTTAAAATAGCTCAAACCCGAAATGATCAAAACCCGATTAACTCGAATGTTAAATCAGATTGACCTAAACCCGAGATGAATCAAAATTGAAATGACCTGAACCCAAAATGATTTGAAATTGAAGTGACCCAAGCCCAAAAATGACCCAAAAATTTAAACACCCAAAATGGTTTAACTCGAATTTCACCTTTTTTTTCATTTGATTTTTTCCCAAGCTAAAGAAAACCAAAATAATAAAATTTAAGAAGCAAAAAAAAAAAATGGCTAGAAAAGAGCTTGTGACATGTGGATGTCTCCTCTATCCGATTAACCCAAGTATTAAACTTGATTGACCCAAATTCAAAAATCGTTCAAATCTAGGATGAACCGAATCTAATTAAGCCTAATGTTAAACGTGATTGGTTTGACCTAAAAAGAATCGACATGGGAATAACTCGCACCAAAAATGGCCTGGAAGCGAAATGACCTTAAATGACTTGAAAAATTAAATATCTGAAATGGTTTAACCCAAATTTCATTTTTTTTTTCATTTTTTTTCCAAACTAAAACAAACCAAAATAATATAATTTAAAAGAAAAAAAACTTACATAGCAAACAAAAGAGCATGACATGTGGACATACCCTTTATTCATCAAAATGACTAAAAATTATTTATAGAATAATATTAGTAATTAGACACACATTATCATAAAAATTTTTCTTATCAAAGTATTTATTAATGTTTAATTTTTTTAAATCTAATTCTAATATTTATATCATATAATAAAATTTAACGTAAAAATTATAAATAGTAATAATATTAAAAATGCGCTATGCAAAAAGGTATAATAGTCTAAAAAAATTCAATTATTACATAAAATTCTTATGAAAATACGTGCATTCTATATTTAGGAAATTGCCATATATATAATATTATATTCTAAATAGAATATTAGGCTGGCAGTATAAATTTGCAGCTAGGATTTTGTTTTGTGGCAGATTGATTCTATATTCAAGCTTGTTTGAAATAGCTTTATAATAAATAGTCTGCAACAATACTATGATCGTATAAGCATGGAAGGGAGGGGCAAAAGTAAAAGTTGCAATGTTATGGTTCTAATGTGATGTTGGAAATTTGTCTAAACCATTCAATACTGTTACTATATTTTTAGCATTCGCCAAAACCTTTAGACAAAAACGAGAACAAAAATGCAAAAAGCAATGCAGTGTTGTCAAAATGCAAAGCTAAATGAGAGAGTTCTATAAAAGCAAATTATAATAGCCCTTTATTTTAAATACTTAAACTCAATTAACCCACTAATCAATCTACAAAAAATAAAGTTCATAAATTTTCTAACTTTACACATATTCAGAGCCAGTGTTGTCAGAACATGTCTTGGATGCAAATCTCAACAAATCACAGAGGGAAAATTAATATTGTTTAGAATAAAAATCCATCGTTGGAATGAATCGATCATCTAACTTTTTATTATTTGGCTATTATAAAATAACTGAGAAAATTATGTCTGTTAATTATATTAGTTTTGAATTAATCTTAATTTTGACATAACTAAAACTTAAGCTTAATTAGCTGTGGTTAAATATTTTCAAGATTAGTATTTTTTCATGAAATAGTTCATAAATACTTTGAAAAATACTAAAATGTGTTTTAACTTCTTCAAGCACTCAAAAATATATTTTTAATACATATTTTTATATAAAACATTTTTTAGATATGTTTTACATATTTTAAAGTCATGAAAAACTTTTTAAATTTGATTTTCATTAAATGTATCGATACACTATGTGTATGTATCGATACAATACTTGGCAGTAGCTAAATAACTTTCAAATGCAAAAATCACTGTTCATGTATTGAGATAGAGCACTCTGTATCGATACAAGACTGTTCACGTATCGAGATAGATCTTTTTGTATCGATACAAGACTGTTTAACGGTCATATTTTGGACTGTTAAACACAATATATCGATACCCATTTAATTATATCAATATAGAGGCACGGGGAACAACGGGAAATGATATTTTGAAGGCTCCAACGGTTATATTCCTTTACCAAATGTTCCCAATGGCTAGAATCATGATCAAGGCCATAAATAAGTCACTCCAACACCTTTAACAAAGAGAGGAACCAAGAAAATTGTGCTTAAAGTTAAATCTTTCATCTTTTCCATCATTTTCACTGAGTAGTTCATCTTTGTATAAGATCAATTCTTTCTATATTTGTATTTTTCATTTTGTATCTTTAGATACATATATCTTTTAAGTCAAAATTCTTGTAAACACCTAACCTTTAGAGGTTTTATTTGTTTACATTCAAATACTTGCAAAAAGAGAAGGTTCCTATTTAGCCATTCAAAAGCAGAGAAGGTTTCTACTTAGCCTTCAAAACTACTGAGAGAGGGTTCTATCTTAACCACAAAAGATAGGGAGTAGAGGTTTCTATCTTAGCCTTGAAAGATAGAGAGTGTAAAGGTTATACCTTGTCTTTAAAAGGTAGACAATTCAAGTTAGTGAATCATGAAAATCCAAGGCAAGTGAGGCTGAGGTAGAGGATGTAGGCAATTGAGGCAGAACCTCTCTAAATCTTTGATTTTGCTTCTCTTTCTCTTTTTTATTGTTTATTGATATTCACTAACTTACACTCCAAAGTTTATCATTTAGATTTCTCAATTTTATTTATCGAAGTTTTAATTTACTAAAATTTTGAAAAATAAATTTACCTCCATCTTGATTTCATTCACCATTAAAAGGTCTAACAATTAGTATCAAAGCTTGTGTCCTATTCTTATAGGCTTAACATCTTTGACCAAAGATTCGCAAAAGACCAAGCAAATGGCTAGTGGTGATATTTTCGGTATGGGCTGGACATTCAATCGTGAGGCCTTTTTCCTTCAATGGTGAAGATTACGCATATTGGAAGACAAGGATAAGGCTATTCATCCAAGGAAATGATTATCAAGTTTGAAAGATAATCATGAAAGGCCTACTCATCCCAACGAAGATGGTAGGTGCTCTTGAAGTTCCCAAGGAAGAGTAGGAATGGGATGAGAAAGATACTAAGATGGTTCAACTTAATGCCAAGGCCACGCGCATACTTTTTTGTGCATTTGGCCCTAATGAGTACAATACGATGTCTTCGTATGATAATGCCACAGAGATATGCATGAAGGGACAAGTTGGCTATCACACATGAAGGGACTAATCAAGTCAAGGAGTCCAAGATAAGCATGCTCACTCTTGATTATGAGATGTTTAAAATGAAATGTTCAAAATAAAACTGGAGGAAAGCATCAAAGAGATGTCCGATAGATTCACGAACACTGTAAATGGCTTGAAAGGTCTCAAAAATGTATCCTAATAAAGAGATGGTTAAGAAAATGTTGAACAGCCTTTCTAAATCATGGGAAGCTAAAGTGACTGCAATTGAGAAATGAAAGGACCTCAATCTCCTTGCCTTAGATGAGCTTATCAGATCGCTCCTCACATATGAAATAAAGATAAATATTGGAAAGAAGCAACTGAGAAAAGTTAAAGTTACATTAAAGGCTTCCATGGGTGAGGAAGAGGACGACGATGATGAAGATGGTGAAGATATGGAGATGATCATATTTGCCAAGAAATGCATAAAGATAGATAAAGGCAAATCATCCTAATCTAAAAAGGTTAACAATGTGGTGTGCTACAATTGCAATGAATTAGGGCATGTCAAATTCAATTGCCCATTATTGAAAAAAAAAAAAGAAGGCATTTGTAGCAATTTGGAGCGATAGTGACTCTTTCAATGATGATAACTCCAAGGAAGACCAAATTGGCAACCTTTGCTTCATGGCTCTTGATGAGCCCAAGCTAATCTCAAATTCTCTAGATTTGATTCATATATATTTGATGAGTTACAAGATGATTTTGATGATCTGGTAGTTGAGTTTGAGGAAATGAACTCTAAACACAAGAAAAAGATTTTAAAATTAAAAGCTAAAAATGATTTATTATTGAAATCAAAACTTATTTTAGAGAATGAAAACAAAGATTTGAAAAATGATTTTAATGACTTCAAGCTAAGAATTAACATTTTAGAGAAAGTTAATTTTGATTTAAAAAGAAAGATTGAAAGCTTGGAACAAGAAAATAAAATTATTTTTGACAAGTCTTTTCAAGTTTATATGACCAAATGCTCACATTGCAATTTTCATCGTCATAATTTGCATACTTGTTTGATCAAGAAAAGGACACAATTTAAAGTTACGCAAGTATGGGTTTCTAAGGGAACAAGAAGCTTTGAGACTAATATTCAAGGACCCAAAGCAATTTGGGTACTAAAAACCAAGTGAAAGTTTCTTGTAGGTGTGTTAGAGCAATAAGGAGCAATGCAATACAAATGGATGCTCTAGACACATAAAGAAGTGTGATAGGTAACTTCTAAGCTTTAAAATTTTAATATATGTATTAGTTATTCATGTTGTGTTTACTAATGCTTTATTGAATAAAAAGATTGTTTTTAATTGGTTTCATGAAAATTCATGTTTTACATCTTGAGCAACTATGAGCTTAGATGTGCATGCATTTAATGATTTAATGCTTGATGATAATATGTTAAATCAATTTGTGAAATGTTGTTATAAAGCATAATTTAAGAATGATTTATTCATAAAAGGTTGATTTTGATAAACTTCATGCCATAAGTCATTAAGAAGCTTTATTGCATGACAAAATTATGCATATCCTTAGGGGGAGCATATAGAGCTTACTTATAAGATATGATACCATAAACATAGCAAGTTCTTAAGTTTCTTTAATGCTTTATATTGACCTAGAATGTTTGATTATATTATAAGTTAATGATTTATGGCTCAAACAAATTTGGTAAACATTGAAAATACTTTTTAAACTTATGTATATGTGGTTTGAAGGAAAATCTTTTAGTTGCATATTACCTTACTTATGTGGCCAAATATGTTAATTCATTCAAACTTGATTTTGAAATTTATTCTAATCCAAACTTTGATTATTCATATGAGCTTCAAATGTTTAAAATCAAAAGTTTGCATTAGAATATAAAATCATGGGTTTTGGATGCCAAATTGCATATTTTTCCAAGCATTTTTCAGAAAACTCAAGGCATGTATCAATACTTAGAGCCTTGTATTGATACAATGAACAAAAAAACCCAGCTTGTGTCGATACAATGAACTTTGTATCGATACATCACTATGTGTTTCGATACAAAAGCCCTCTGTATCGATACAATTAGTGAATAATGACCAATTTCATATATATATATATATATTTTGCTCTTAAAATTGGTTTCCTTAATAAGTTTTCACTTGAAATCCTTTAATTTTATGATTTTTAAACCTTGATAAACACTATTTCATAACTTATCACATGCTTAAACATCATATTTGATTCATTGATGAGTGTTTCACAAATCAAATGCATTAAGTGCTCATATTGCCTTATAATGTTTAAAAATACAAATTTTTCTATGCAACAATATTTTTTTATTGGTACCATATATGCTTCATGTTCTTCATTCATCAATATTTGGTATCACTTATTTTAAATATCATTAAGCTCATTGAACATCTTTCATTCCTAGCAAGCTTATTGAATATTCTTTTATAATTAAAATCTTGGTACCTCTAATGCTCATCTTTTGCCAAGATTGTTTTTAACTTTTGCAAGGTTCATGGAGATAAATCCATCCTCGAAAAATGAACACTTGCATAGCAAAAAAAAGCAAATTAAGCATACAACCTCATCAAATCAAACCAAAACCATCAAGGAATGC
>JBBYHO010268996.1:2508-15710 GCA_038382025.1 Adansonia gregorii | reverse complement strand
TCCTCACTCGCACACATAGAAACATACATGAGCTTAAAAATAATTTTGTTAAATAACATTAAATAGATTGATCACTTCCATTGTCTAATATGTTTGAAAGATCAAGCATTATCGCAATTAAGTACAAGTCATCTTCCTTCGTTAGCTCATATTTTTTCCGTTTCTTCACTTCTATTGTCAACAAGAAGTTCTGCATAAACTACATTCCCCACTTTTTTCAATTTATGCATAGAGAACTGGTATTGTACTTTTTTCCCAATAATATTTCAGCTAATAAAAGAATTAAGAACTAGAAACTGAAGGGGCATTCAAGTCATGCATGCTCTGTATGTGCTTTTTAGCTTAAAGAAAAAAGTGTGGCACCTTGCCTGAAGGATGCGTGACACTTCTCTTTTACTTGCATTGCACCTTAGCATCTGGGTACCTACATTATCTAGACTTGAGGTTGAGCGTCGAATATGGGTATATATTCAATAGAAAAATGCTCAATTCTTTCTAAGTTTTTCCATACATCAGGAAGATCAAAATCCCATACCCATGTCCCCATATGTTTCAGACACAGATGTTAGAAACAGGTATTTTAAGGAAAATGAAGAGTTTGGATAACATAGTTGGCCACATGCTTTGTAAACACTACTTAATATAGCTTCATGAATTTCAGTGCTCCCAGTAGCAGATGTTATCTAATTTGAGCGAAAGCTGGGTAATAGGCATTTACCTAGAGTATCTCACTGTACATATATAGGATTCAAGTCACAAGGATTATGATAATATGAACAAAAAGTACTATATTCTATCTCAAAGCGAACAAAAGACATAATCTGGTTTGAATTCACTCTTTTTATCCAAATTAAAGAAGAATATTGATAAAAGAACCCCAAACTACAAAGTTATATCATGAGATGAGTTGCCCATTTTACATCCATGATTTATAGTACAGCAGGTACATAATATCCGGTCACCTATAATTAACTAATGAGAGACCTGGGTATATAAATTCCTGAATCCTCAGTTTATACAGCAGATGAAACATAAGCAATTAATGACTAAATATGTCGAGCATACCACTGACTATGAACAGAATAAGTTGCATTGTAAAGAATCGAACTGCTTCTAAGTAATTTTATGGTCACCAAGGATATGCAGATGAAGAAGATAATGAAGAATTGAATAAAGAAACCCTTTGCCTTTTGTTCGAAAGTGTGGCTCTAAAAGAGAATTCCTCTGAAGCAGAAAATTTATCAAGTACAGACCTGAGTGTTTGGTCCAGCGTGCTTGCAGAAATCCTTACTGCAGCATCTTTAGAGTCCCATTCTTTGCAGCTAGCCACCACAAAAACGTTCTTCATCCTTCCTTCCAAAGTTGCCATCTCTGCTTTCACTAGTATCAGATGAAGGGCATCGAGTGCTCGTCTCAAATCAGACAAAAGTCCAGGTTTATAATCACAACATAGGGATGCCTGAATCAAAAAATGATTTCCATCCGTTTCATCCTCCTGCTTTTCCACTCTCACCTCGTCTGTGTCAGATGGTATCAGAATACCTTCACAAGCTTCTTCTGCATTCTTCTTTAGCTCTCTCATGTGTCCGATCACTTCAGCGAGTAATGAAGCTTTGTCCATCTGTGAGTTCCAGACAGCTAATTCAGGAAGCCCAATTAAAGAATTAAACTGTAACAAAACTCAAATAATTACGAACTATATACATCATCTGGTCCCAAATTTTCCAACAAAGCTGTTATACGATTCAATTAATAAGAATAATAAATTTGAGATCTAGTATTCTACTAATATTGGACTAACCAGGGCAGAAAATATAAGCGTTTCACAGTCTATCAATCCAAAAAAGGGGCCGTCCACAGTCACTAACTCATGCACCAAACAACAGCCATCACTTAAACAATTGCATTTACCAATCACTTTTTCTTTATATTTGTTTCTAAACCAACCAATTCTCATCAAGTGTGAAAATGTTTGAATCAATCAAACAAGAAAAAACTATCAGCCAATTTCCACATCTACCATAAATATATATATATATATATATTTTCATTTTCAATGGCTATTCACCAAAATCTTATGCAAACATAGATCATATTTTACCTTCTTAGCACCCGGTACGAGGTCACGGAGTGTATCGAAATGAGCATTAATCCTCGCTCGGCGCTTCCTCTCAGCCTCACAGTGGTTCTTCAAAGCAGCCACGTTTCTCTCAGCTGCCACACCCTTTCTCGGCAGGTTCAGTGTAGCCTTGACAAGCTCTCCTCTCTCACTATCCAAAACAAACGACGAAGAGGAACAAGAAGAAGAAGAAAAGGCACCATTTCTTGGTTTGCCCCCAGACCCTGAATTCACCAAAAAACCAGAGCTATAAGAGTTGAAACTCCCAGAAATCTGGTCCATGCTATCAAAGAGCAAAACCCAGTCAATGAGATAAACGCAAAGCTTATTTATAGGAGATTTTTGGTTTTACTTCCTTTTGCGAGTAACTGTGGAAGTTCCATTTAAGGCCAAACGAGGAGGCTGATTCTTTGAAGAATGAAAGATGACTTGAATGGGAAAGTGGCTGATGCCTACAATTTCACTTTGATTGTCATTTCACCATCATCATCATCATTATCATTATCGTCATAATAATAATAATAATAATAATAATATAGTATGTTAGATTAAATTTTAAAAGTCAGGTAATTTTGCATATTTGTATTATAATTTTATATTTTATTATATTATAATTATATTTAAAATTTTTATATTTTTATAAATTTTGATATATTAATAATTAAAATTATAATTTTTAAAATATAATTTTTATTTTTTATCATATCATATTTTAATTATTTTATTTATATTAAATTTTGATTATAATGTCTAATATTATGAACTTTAACAAGTGACAGACTCTCGTAATGCGGTCATTGTTAATTAATCATTGCTCAATTAACCAAAGCTGAGTGTTGGGACTTAGGTAGTTGACATTACACTCCAACGCCGTAATTAACCATTTATTTTCTTTAACTAGTGTTTAGGGTTAATTAAAGATTAGTTAATATTAATTAATTAACCAAAGCTGAATAGGAGAATCTTTATGATATTTTTAATATTAATTAATATTATTTATAATAATATTATATTAAATATCATAAGTGATAATTTTATCCCTTATTATTAATAATTAAATGAAAATATTACAATCTCATATTCTTAAAAAGTACCTTAGTCCTTGTTAACAAAATCCTTCTTTATTTTCGTTATGTTTCTCCTCCGCTAACAGATAAATTATTGGTCAAGATTTTTTTCTTATGATTAACTATACGTTACGATCTTAATTACAAGGTAATTTAAATTTCATATTGAAAAATTAAAAGTTTCTTCATAAAGTTTATAAGAATATACACCCTCCACCTTAATAGCTAACTTATGGTATGATTCTCTAAAGATCCATATCAATTGGTATAAGAGTTAGCTCCATCCTGTGAGCCTGATACTTGAAGTAGTGGCCTAGTTCCAACAAATAAGGGAAAAGAGAAAAAGAGTACCAGTCATAACCAACATGACCATAACCATTGAAGGATGTTAGTCATCTTAAGTGTTGGTATTGTTATAATCCTAATTGCAAGGTAATTTGGATCTTACATTAGAAAAGTAAAGGCTTCCTTGTGGGGTTTATATAGATTTAGGCTTTCCCACCTCAATAGTTAACTTTTGCGATATGGTTCTCTAAAAGTCCATATCACTATATATTTATTTTTTATTATTTCATACATTTAGTTAAAATGTTAGAAATGTAATTAAATATTGTCTTGTATCTTTCTTTTATTATATTAAGTTATTAATTTTAGATAATTTTAATAAAACATGTAATAATTTTTAATCCCATTAACAACAGTTTCACAACAATGAAGGATTAGCGATGTATTAAATAGTTTTTTTATCATATTAATGGATAAATCCATCTTTGTATTTATAATCAATTCCCTTATATTAGTGTCAAAAATATTAGATTCTTGTCCAGCAAAAATATTTAGATTTTGTATACTCTTATAAGTTACGGTGTAAAGGAGAAAACTATACTTGTGAATTAGAAAAGTTCTACTTGAAAAAACTCAAATTTGATTTAGTCATTGTCAAGTCAAGTTTAAGCTCAAGCAACTTGAGTTAATGAGTGAGCTAAGTTAGAATATTTTAATAATTGATTCGAGTAACTCACGAGCCTAAATTTTTTTAATATATATTTTAATATTTTAATAGTAATTTACAATTTACCCTCTATATATATATTTGCATGTCTAAATTTTTATCTGAATACAGAGTAATCAAATTTATAGTTGAGCATAATAATTGAATTAAGTTTTTAATCGATAAATTTCTAATTGACTAAGCTCGAGTAGCTAAATTTCTATCTTAAGTTGAGCTCAAGCTAGTAAAATAAAAATTTCATTATACACAAGCTAAGATTTGAACCTTAAATTTAAAGTCGAGCTTGAGCTTCATCTTCTTAATGCTTTGGACTGAACTCATCTTGATTATACCTCATTAGCACTTGGCCTTGTCCTTGAGTGGAGTTGGACTTAGAATATTTTACTACATGACTTGATTGGCTTGCGAACCTAATCTATTTTTAATATATATATATATATATAATAGTAACTTATGATTTTACCCTCTACATATTCACATGCCTAAATTTGAGCTTCAGTACAAAGTGATAAAGTTTAAAGTCCAGCATAGTGATCAAACTTAGTTTTTACTAGGTAAATAAGCTTAGTTGTGCGAGCATAAGTAAATTGGTTTCTATCACGAGTTATCTTAAGTTAGAAAAATGAAATTTGATCGAGCTCAAGCTAAGCTTTAAATCTAAAGTTTTAAGTGAGCTTGAGCTTCTCATTGCCTTGTCTTGCGTTAACTCAATTATACCTTATTAGCACGCAGATTTGTCCATAAACCAAGCAAGATCAAGTTTGATTAACCTTTCAACACATTACCCAATGCTCAACCGGATCTTTTAGGCTTAAAAGATTTGGATTTTTTTAAAACATATTGAAACGTTAATATTTTAATATTTAAAAATAAATTTTAAATATAATATAATATAATTTTTCAATATAACATAACACCTTGGACCATTGTTAGATATAAAACCTATGTTTAGAATTTGACTTTGGATAGGTGTATTTATTATCACCTCATTTGGGATTGTTTAAAATTACCTGTAATATAATTTTTTAAGATAACATAACATCATGGACCATTATTAGCTGTACAAACTATATTTAGAATGTGACTTTGGATAGGTCTATTTTTATCTGAATACGAAGTAATCAAGTTTACAGTTGAGCATAATAATTGAATTAAGTTTTTATTTGATAAATTTCTAATTGACTAAGCTCGAGTAGCTAAATTTCTATCTTAAGTTGAGCTTAAACTAGTAAAATAAAAATTTGATCATACACGAGCTCAGATTTGAACCTCAAATTTAAAGTTGAGCTTGAGCTTCATCTTCCTAATGCTTTGGACTGAACTCCACTTGATTATACCTCATTAACACTTAGCCTTGTCCTTGAGTGGAGTTGGACTTAGAATATTTTACTACATGACTTGATTGGCTTACGAACTTAATTTATTTCTAATATATATATACACAACTATTAACTTATGATTTTACCCTAAATTTGAGCTTGAGTACAAAGTGATAAAGTTTAAAGTCGAGCATAGTAATCGAACTTAGTTTATACTAGATAAATAAGCTTAGTTGTGTGAGCATGAGTAAATTGGTTTCCATCATGAGTTATCTTGAGCTAGAAAAATGGAATTCAATTGAGCTCAAACTAAGCTTCAAATCTAAAGTTTTGAGTGAGCTTGAATTTCTCATTACTTTGTCTTGCATTGACTCAATTATATCCTATTGGCACGCAAATTTATCCATAAACCAAGCAAGATCAAGTCTAATTGATCTTTCAACACGTTACCCAAGGCTCAATCTGATCTTTTAGGCTTAAAAGGTTTTGATTTTTTAAAAACATATTAAAACGTTAATATTTTAATATTTATAAATAAATTTTAAATATAATATAATATAATTTTTCAATATAGCAAAATATCTTGGACCATTATTAGTTATAAAAACTATGTTTAAAATCTAACTTTGGATAGGTCTATTTATTATCACCTCATTTAAGATCTATTTAAAATTATTTATGAGTTGGAAAACATAACTTTTTACAAATAAGCAATCCCAAACAAGGTGTGGTCTATTGGATAAATTGTTTTTCAGGACTAAAAGTATAGCAACCTCAAAAGCTTCTTAAATGGTGCTCATGGGGTTAATGACTTATGGCATGTGTGCAAAATTACTTAATACCCTTTAAATAAGTCACAAATTACAAAAATTTATATATCTTATAATATTTGCATGATATATGTAAATATTTATTTAAAAAATACTTAATTATTTTAAATATATACATTATCATTTTATGGTATATTTTTAAATTCTAAAATTATAAAGGGAATATAATTGCTTCTTAACTTTTAATAAATTTCGTAATAATTCTATTTTTTAAAAATACTAAAACTCATATTTTCGTATAAACTTGTAGAATTAAATTTCTAAAAATTTATATTTTGATAATTTTAATATTATTTTATTAAAATAGTATTATTTTTTGGCCAATAATATTAAAATAGTTTTAGGAACTATTTATTCATTGTTTTTTAAACATGTTCTTTCAAACATTTTCTCTTTTTACGGTATATTTTCACAACACTGTTAAACACTAAAATCTCAAAACATAATTTTTCATAATAATTTTGCATAGTATTTTTTAAAACAAAATTTTCAAACCGAACTTTTTCAAACCGCAACATTAATACTAAACTAGGCCTTATTCATGCTTAAAAACTCAAGGTCCTTGACCTCCAATTTCTCTAGAGGCAAGACTTTAACCTATAATATTGTAGTCTAAAATATCTTAAATTCAAATTTTCATAATGATATGATTTATGAAAAATTTGAAATAGAAAATTCAAGTTTACCTTTTCTTTATATATATAAAAAAAATTTCACATTTATTTGACAAAAATATATTAAGAAATTATTCCATTTGTCATATTCCTAATAAAACTAGAATATTATGTATTTCGGCAAATGAGTTGGAATGATTATGATCATAATAGGATTGATTAGAGTTGCTCCAAAGCAGTCACTTATAATTTATTTTTTATTAAAGGGTAAATTTATCTAACCATTACAGGTGGATATTAAAATTTAAAATTATACTTTATTTTAATTGATATTTGTTATTGTACTCAGATTATGTCAAAATTGCTTTTATTTGATTAAATTTTACTACTATATTTTATTTTTATTGAATTTTATCATTTTACTTTGATATCGGATCATTTGAAGACAAAATTTAACCCAAAAAATTTCCTTCAAATATTTCATTTTCAATAAGTAACAATAATAAACTAACTTATAAAAATACTACAAATCAAAAAATTATCATAGAATTTTATTTTATAAAAAACAAAGTTTTAATTTTTTTCTTTTTTCTTTTTTTTTGCCTTTCTTTATTTTTCCAGCCTTAATAACCTTATTTCTTTTTTTTATTTTTTATTTTTAATTTGATACAAATGAAATATTATGTGAAATGTTCTATTCTTGTTAAATTTTATAAAATGCCAAAATGGAAAAAGTTTTAAAAGGTAATTCGAATTTGGTGCCCAATCAAATTTGATCTTACATTATTGCTATTGATTATGTCATTACTGGTCACCAATAGCTTGAAAAATAGACAAAAAAAAATTGACATAAAATTTTTATTTATTTTTTTGAAAAAACAAAAGATTTTTGTTAATTTTTTAAATATTTTTACTAATTAATTTTTTTTATTTTTAAGTATTGAAATAAAATATTTGAGGAATATTCTTGTTTATTAAATTTTATTTTTAAATTATTCAAAATTAAAGTTGAGTGGCAAAATTTAATATGGAGGGCTTGAATTAAACTTGTCCAAGGAACATGATTTTTTTGAATTCAAGTTAGCTTGACCCGAAATATTATTTAATAATAAAATTTTATTTAATTTTAATTATAAAAATAATTTTTTATATTTTCTTATTTTATAAATAGTTTCTTGGGCCGTCTCATTCGGGCTTGGTAACAAAGTTAAAAAAAGGTTAAACTGCGACCCGACCCATTGTACCTCCAAGCTTTATTAGCACTTTCAAATTGTCATTTAAGGTCTAGTTTGACCCACGAAAAGAGACCCTCGTAAGCTTAGTTACTATTAAAAATCTTAAAATATTATTTTTTTAAATTAATATTTTAATAATTTTTGTTAATAAAATAATAATCCGAACTAGATCCAGGACTTAAGCTAAGTTGTATTCTCCTCTTAAGCTTGTTGGGCAATTGAATCATAGACAAATATGTACTCCAAGATAAAGATCTATAGATAGAAGGATTAAGAGCAAAAAACAATGTGTTAATTACATATTTGATATTTGAAAATTTGATGCTTAAAGTTAAAAAAATTCATAATTATTTAAATTTACTAAGTTAGCTCATTTGACTAAGGCTTTATTTTGATAAATGGTAAGATTGGTTTCAATAAAATTGAAAATAATAGTGATAATAAAATTAATTATTATAATGATGAGATTAGAATTAGTGGTAGAATATATGCATGCAGTGCAAAAACAATGATGACAGTAAGGTAAATTATAGTAAGAAAAAAAAACTATTAAGGATATTTTATTAAAAATTCTATATACCTAAAGCTTTTATGCATAGTATGAAATGTGATATTCAATTATTTATTATCTTTTATTTATTTTCTTAATATTTTAATTTTACTTAAAATTTTAACTTGAAAAATTTTGTTAAAAATATTGATAGATAGTATGAAAAGTAAAGTAAAAAAAGAATGAAATGAAAAATAAAAGGGGACTTAATAAGAATAAATAATTTGAAAATTTTGAAATAAAAATCCAAAAGTACATCAAATATAAAAAATCAATAATATAAATGTACTTATAACTTATATAATTAAATATTAATAAAAGTATAAAATACAAAAAAATTTAAAAATTAAAAGAAAAATACACACACACACACAAAAGAGAAGAAGAATAAGGGCAAAAATAAAACAAACCTCTAATAGTGAGAGGAGGATTTCCAAAGGCCTTTAGAGGTTCAGTCAAAAACTTGGCTTTAGTGCAGTTCAAATATTCCAAATGCATTAAGAGTATACCACAAGGTGTCCAATAAATTTTTTTTTTTTTTTGGTGCTAAAGCTAACACACATATATTAGCTAAGTCAAAGAGTAAAAAATCAAACCAAAAGTTGAACTTATTAAATTTTTTATTTTCGATTAAATAGACATATTTAATTATAATTAAAAATATAAGTGTTAATAAATGAACTCTTTGAAAATGCATTTACATGTTTACATATTACTCATATAAATATATATAAATATATACATTTTCATATGTAGACATATTACTTTATATAAATTTATTTATTTTTGAATTATTGTTATTTTGTAAATAAAAAATTTATTTTTTAACTTTTTTGATTTGAAATAACAATAGATAATGAAAATTTTATGTCCAACACTATCCAATCCCTTCTTTTACTATTGTATATTTGAATATTATTTTACTATTTACACTAGTTTCGAAGCAGATTTAGCTTTGAACTCTTTGATATTTATTATCTAAATCTATTTTAATTTTAGTTTAAATAATGTCAAAAATACAAATCTATTTTAACTTTAGTTTAAATAATGTCAGAAATCTGAATCTGTTGTTCAAATCTGCTTTACAGATTTTGATATCTGACATTATTTGATATCAATTTATATATTTAATTATGTTCAATTTTATTTTTATTTTACTAAAAATGATTTAATAAATTTAAGTATTTAATTAACTCGTATTCCAGCAAATATTATTTTTCAATTGAATGCTGATTTGAATCGTATTCGTGAGCAAGATAGTCAGTACCGTATCAATAGGCATATCATTTTTGTTCTGGTACAATTACATACTATTATAATGTGTTTCAGTGTACCGTTTTGGGTTTATCGATGTTTGAATATTTTTAATTTATATATATATGAAAAAATTTTCAATTATGAAATAAATGAGATTAAATAAATTTTATCTATTAAATATTCATCAATTATATATAATGTTTTAAAAAAATACTTTATCAAATATAAGAAAATCAATATCAGTTAAGTAGTAAGGCTGAAATTTTTTAATGATCATAATTTACGAATAATATGTCTAATGTTCATCAAATTTATGAGTAATTATGTATAATATTCATCGAATTTAAGATCAATGTTAGTTTAACTTTTTTTTTTACAAGCTTATTTTATGTACTGGTTGATACAGCTATTTTCAACCAATACGACCATAACAAGCTGGTACAGACCGAAACCAAGATTCAAACGAAATTAACTATTATCGGTACCGTTATATGTCGAAATCATTACGTATCGGCCAGTACGACTGGTACTGGTATGGTACCAATAACACTGTTTGTGAGCAAAAGATTTTGATAGATCACAAAATTAATTGGTAGAATAAAAATATTTGTTACTTTTTATCATTATATTAAAAATTATTAATAAAGAGATGAAAATAATTTCTTCTTCAAAACATGCAATGAAGAGAGAATAAGATTTTGAAATAAATACAATATGAATTGATAAGTTAAAAATATTTGTTATCTATTATTATTATAATAAAAATTATTGTATGGAAATTGAAAGTATGCGAAAAATATTTTATAATTATTTTTTTATTCTTTGAAATAAAAAAGAAATACTGTTAGGAGTAATTGTTTGATTCGTATTCTCATAACTAAAAAAAGTAAAATAAGATAAAAAAATCAACTAAAAATTTATTTTTTTGCAAAATTTTCAATTGATTTTAAGAAAAATTGTTTTACAATTTTATTTTTATTTAAAATTGATTGAGTAATAATTTTTTACCTGTGAGAAAAATATAACTTGAAATATTTAATTTTATATTAAAAGTATAACCATTTAAATATATATTAAAATTTTAAAAATATTTAAATACTTAATTATTACTTAATATAATTGGAATTATAAATAAAATCCAAGTCTCTATAACCATTTTGGTAAATAACTAAAGGGAGAGAAAATTTAAAAGAGGAAATAAAGATATAAGGATAGGTAAAGAATGGATAAACTTATTTATGAGTCGGGTCGGGATACAAAAAATTTTATTTTTTTATTCAAGTTTAGTTTTGAGCAAATTCAAAAAATTTTAAATTATAATATAAAATATTTGTAAAATAAAACATAAAAAATATTATTTGACATAAAATTTAAATATTTTTATTAATTTTATTTTTAAAATATTTACACATAAAAAACACTACTATTTTAAATAACTTTTTTTATCAACATGTTTGCCAAAATTTTGTAGATAAATAGCTAACAGAATACTTGTTATAGCTTAGAATTTTTTTAAATCTTTTATGTTTTTATTTTTATTTAATTAATTTATATAAAATAAATATTATGTATTTAAATTTTTTTTAAACTAATAAAATATATTACCATATAACCTCATACTCAATTGACAATTTACATATAAAATATTAAATGCACAAAATCACACGTTTCTGTGCCCTTTTTTCTTGTCTTTATTCCTTTTTCAAAGTCGCATATCTCGGTTGGGCCCGATTGTCGATTCTAGCGCCCACCACCGTGCTTCAAAGTTGAAAGCTATTCTGACATTATGCGTCCTACAAAGTCGCGTCCAAGTCTTTTCATATCAGCTAGTGCTGTTTGTATTTGTATTTGTATTTGTATTTGTATAATCTCAACTCCCAAAGTTAGGCCACACGGTCCCCCATTTTCGTTTTGAAAAAGAAGCGGCAAAATGCCCCATTTACAGTTATTATTTTATATATAAATAAAAGAATAATTATTTTAATATATGGGTATTGAAAAGAAATTTATAAACAGAGTTTATGAATAATACGTATTTTATTTATTTATAATTAAAATTTTCAAGTATATTTCATTAGATTTGTGCTACCCTGTAAATTTTAATTTTATAAATATATTTTATTAAACATATATTATTTTGTAAATTTTGTTCGTAAAATTTTTTCTTCTCATTGTTAGTATGTATACGATAATTATCTATAAAAGACTCATCGGTATTAATTAAAAATTATTTACTCACTATTATAAAAAGGAATTTATATTTAATTTAATTTATTTTTATTAAAGTAAAAAAAAAGTTATGTACTAATTAATCACATAATCAATATGGTCAGATATTGATTAATATTTTATATATCAATTCATTTATAACTCATGCAATACATGAATTAATTTTAATTATTTAAATATATATGTACATAAGTTAAGTATTATTTTTATATTTATGTCAAAGTATTTACTATTTAACAAACATAAATTTTATATATCCATCAAACTTTTAATCCAATTTATATCAAATTTATTTAATTATTTGTATATACATACACAAAATATAGATTTAAAATCTAATTTTGAACTAAATTTATTCAATTTGCTTTTTTAATTTAAATTATCAATAGATCATCATTTTTTTTAATTTGTATATATATATAAAAATATATATTTTTATATTGTAATGTCAAACATATGTAAAATTATGTACAATTTTAATACCATATCAAAATTAACTTCTATAAAAATACTATTTCCTTGCTAACATTTTTCTTATAAAACAATTGAATAAAAATTAAATCATAAAAATAATATTGATTCAATGTTATGACAGTACTCAAATTATTTTTAATATATAAAAAAGGATAAAAATATAGTTTTTTAAATATATATAGATCATGTAATGATAAATATCATTTTTGGTATATTTTTTGTGATTTTGACTAAATTTTTGTATAAAAATAAAAATTAATTGGTGGATGTGTGTCAAAAAAAAGTTAATTGAAAAAATAACTTAAAAATCACACTTTTCAAACTAAAGTTTCGCATTGAAACAAAAAAAGAAAAAGATTACATAGCACTATTATTTATAAGCTTATTACATAATTTTAAATTGATTAATATTTTTCAAATTTAAAATGAATATAATAAGTTATATATGTTTTTGAATTAAAAAAAATCAAAAAAGATGATAAAAAATTTATTAAAG